>JXTC01000052.1:675863-733020 GCA_002914845.1 Trema orientale
GACTTGGGCAACAGATTTGATTTTGATTTCCTTAATTTGCTTCATGCCTGATTTGCTTTCTAGATTTTGCTCTATTTAAAATATTTTCCTTATCAAGACGTACTTGGCACCTATATGAAAAGAAAATTCTCTGTGAAATATCAATTGTTATCCATTAAGCTTATGTTATTTGGTGAAACTGAATGGTACATGTATGTTATTTTCAACAAATAAAGTTGAAGCATATACTTCGTTTTTGTCTAGAGTGAAGCATTGTAATTTAGAGCATGAATATGTATGATACTGACTTAATAAAACTATGAGTCTATTTTTCTGTCAGATGTCACATTACCTTTTTTTTTTTTTATAAAGAATTAATTCTAGTTTGTCCAGTGTTACACCTTGTTTTTCTTTTCAGAACCAAAAAAAAAAAAATAAAAATGTGCTACACCTTGTCGTTTTGATAAACATTTTCATTGATGTTGTTCTTGAATACACATTAATTAATTGAATTGATAAAAATAAACTGTAAAAATATACCTTAAAGTATAATTTTTCTGTAATTTTAACATGTCTTTTGGTTTATGCAAAATTATATTTTTACATTTAAAATCTCTACAAATATCTAACATTCATGTCTAAATTGAGAAGAAAATTATGCACTAAACATATAATCCAAATTAGGATATCTTATTTATTCTGATAAATAGTTAAAATTTATTAAAAATAACTTAAAATATTTAATATAAATCACTAATCGCTAAATTTGTATACAGAAGATAAAAATTTGTAAAGATTTTTAATATAGATGTTTAATATTGCACAAATCAAAACACAGTATTAAAATTGCAAAAAGATCGTACTTGGGAGTATTTTTTTACTGTTATCCGTAATAAAATGTTTTAGCGTCTAGTCTAAGGATTTCAAATCAGATCTTTTCGTCAGTCCTCTGACTCGAAGGCTATTTAGTTTTTATAAACATTCAAAAAGAACCGGAGGCTACATTCAATGATTTATAATAAACTGTTTGATTGAAAAAAAATAATAATAAATAAAAAAATCATAGTGCAAATCAAAGGTTAAAAAACCAAATGAAAAAAAAAAACAAAATTTATATACTCTATTATTATACGTACAAGAAGTGGGCCTTGAGTCCTTTTTATTTTAGTTTTGTTTTATTTTTTATTTTTTTGAAGGGGAGGGGAATCTTCAAGCTTCGGGGCCAGGCTTTAAAATTTCAGAGAGTCACTCTGAAAACTCTCGAACAAAGACATTAGATATGATTGTATCACCACGTCGTGAAAATTGAACTAGAATCAGCGAACGTGGGGTCCAGATATGAGACTAGTTTGTGATATTTTATTTTCACACTGTCACAGTCCCTACCATTATAATATACATCCTAAATGGTATTTCTTTAGAGTTTTCTAATATTCTGTGTACAAATCCTTATTTGAATATACTATAGACGAAACTGGATTTTAGTAGCTCTAAAGTGGACCCCATGAGCTGTATAAGACATGGGTATCAACTATCACGCACAACTATACACTATAAAGTATGTTGTCAGCTCGTACTAAGTACCAACATGCCAAAGAAAACCTAATAATGATACATTATGCATGTTAAGAACCCCTTATCTATATAGTCATGCCTAGTATGAAATTATCCAAACCAACTATGTTAATTATCACTCTAAGCGTGGTAGACTAGTAATTATAGGTGTTGTGATTTATGACGCTAGACATTAGTATATAGTTCAAGGTTTCCTAGTATTCCTATAGCAAAAAATAGAGAACATATATATGTATGTATGCATGACTGATCCTACTAATTACTTTGAATGAGGAGTACTTGTGGACTCATAATGCAATGTCCATTCAGGCTTAACCTTCATGAGAGTTCTATGAGATTATGGGAGAAATTTTTATTGGGTCGGCTTATTATAAACTCATAATTATTGTGTCAAAATTTATATGATGAACTTGTTAATATCTTTGTATACCTCCTCCTACTACTTATCATTTGTCAAGGGCTCCTCTGTAAAAGCCATAGTAGTTCTTCCAAAAGAAAATTTTAATTGTGAGAAACAAAATGCAATAAATAAAATTTAGTCATTTTTTTGAGTTTCAAAATTTTGCCTATGGGAGATCGGAGGTTTTGTGACTTTAGAAGAACAATGTCTTATGTAGATGGACTATAGGCCTTGTTTGGTACATGAGATTAGGATTGGAATATAGTATTGGATTGGTTTGTAATGGAATGGATTGGATAAACTTAATACTATTTCATGTTTAGTATAGTATTGGATTGGGTTAGGATTATTATTATAATGTGGGACTCACTTTTTATTGGAATGTATAATAAATTTATTTTATATTAGTTTAAATATTAAAAAATATAAAAATATATTTATAATGTGAGACCCACTAATTTAAAATTTTGAAATAAATGTGAGTCCTACCACTTTTGAGTGTGAGATTAACAATTTTACACTTTTGAATGAGATAAATTTAACCACTCACATAAGACTATTTTGGGTTGTAGATTATTTATCCCAATCCCAAATTGGCATCAAACATGAGTATGGGATAAATAATCCCAATCCCAATTCTAGTCCTATGTACCAAATAAGATCCATAGAAAATCACGAGATGATGAAACAATAAATATACACAACAATAGTATTTCCCATATAACTCAAAGAAATTTACATGTAAACCCTAATAGACATGTATCTTGTATATACTGTAAACATATAAACGGATTGACATGAGCATATATGTAGTAAGTCCTTAATCTATGGTACTACTTTTTAAAAGTTCCAGTACTGGAACATAAAACTTTTCCCCAAAGAGAGAAAAAAAAAATAATCAAAGAAAGTAAAATTGGGTGGGATGGTTTGTTACTAGTAATGATGTGACTAATGATTCCAGTGCTTTTGTATGTAGCTGAAACCTTTCTTAATCTTTTCTTCTTCTTTTTCATTATTTCAGGAATAAGGAAACTTCCCTTTGTTTTTGTCTAAATAGATTCTTCCAAGCTTTTGAACGTTCATGTGAGTTAACAGAGAGCAAGAAAGAGAGGGTTTGGTTTGGTCAGGTAAGTGGTACAATATGTAGGTCATATGTGCTTTCTTTTTAGAGGCGTCCTTTGCTTTCTGGTAAAGCCTTTTTCTTGATTCTTGATTTTCCAATGAGATGTGGACTTGTTAGCTTTGCTTTCTTTAGGGTTATGATAGCTTCATTGGCTCCCTTTTCTGGTTACAATTTATTTCATTTTCTTTTTTGTCATTAAGAGAAACTTCAAAATGATCCATGTTTGATTACAACAAAAGAACCCACCAAGATTGCTATTCATTAAATCCAGGTTTATTGAAAACAATATATTAATTTCCCATAATCTTTGATTTATCGATTAAAACAGGAGTATGTCGGACTGTGGCTCCGTCTAGAAAATACTAAAATCTAAATTTTGTGATTTGTAATGATCAAATTAATACATATAACAAAAATGAACTAATTCAAAAATCAGTACAAATTTGCAGTATGTTATCATTTCATTTTTCGCTTCATTCCCCAATAAATCTGGCATCATGTACTTTATGCAGTTAGGAGAACAGAAGAAAGAAGAGGCGAAATACACAAACGTACGTGTATTTAAATTTTAAAATGTGATTCCTTTTTTCTAATTTATATTTATTCATATTGAATTCGAGATTTAATTTATCCCACAAACTTAAATATGAAAGTGAAGAGTATAAAATAAGGAAAACGACATCAAAGAGTATGAGTCCACATCTTATAAGAGCCATTGCATGTTTGTCCATGGAATCATATCATGTTTGTTCGATGTTACATTTGTATTTGTATATATCACAATTTTTTTTTTAATAAAATATTCTTGTATTACAATCAGTACTTTTTGCATTCAAGAAATATCCAACACCATGCGTCTCTTAAATACTTAATTAGAAATTAGTCCAAAATGAAAACGTGCTTTTCTTTCTTCTTTTTTTTTTAAAAAAAAAAATGGAAAAAAAAATCAATTCACATATGATGATTCGGTCTAATAAAATTTATAAGTTACACATAATAGATTATGTTAAATTCTGAAAAAAAAAAAAAGAATACCATTTTCTTATAATATTATGGTCAATTGGTGAGTTAAATATAGATAGGCATATATATACAAATACAGAATCATGTATCTTTGCTTTAAAGCTTTCATTCAATGGTGCGGTGCCATCAACATCGGTTAAGTAGCAATCAAAAAATCATTTTTTCTTTCCCACTTGCCAACCATATCAAACTCCAACTACTGTATGGCCAAGGCCCTTTGATAAATGCTGCCATGTGTATGATTGTTAAAAAGCAATATTTAAGTTTCACAAATGTATAGTGGTGTGTTACTCTTTTTTCAATTTAAGCAAACTCCACTTTGGTTAATTCCTCATTGTTGTTTAGTGGATGCAATTAATCAGCAGACTCGTTTCCTTTTATATTGACCCACCAAATATGATGGCTTAAATTGGTTAAAAATGAATTATAATAATGTTAAGGTGGCTATATATCCTGCCTTTTTTTTTCCCATTTTGGGTGTCTCATCTTCTATTTTAGTAGTAATTATAAACATTTTTGTTAAGAGTATGATTAAAAATTAAACACAAAAACCTAAAGTTATTTTTTTAGGAATAATTACAGTAACGACCCTTGAATTATACATATGGTACCATTTTATCACCCAAACTTTCAACTTACATAGTAGATTACCCTGCATTATATAATTATTATAGCAATGACTCTTTTATCACAAATTGTTAGTTTTTGAATATAAAACAGTCATATACAGAGTGTATGATTGGACAAACTTTAAATTTGGAAGAGAGTCTCTCAGTATAGTTACCAAACTGTGTGTAGGGCTAGCAATTTTCTATACGATATGACGATACGACTCGAAAACGATACGAAATAAACGAGTTTGGGTGACCCATTTAATTTTCGTGTCAATTTCGGGTCGACACATGTAACACATATAATAAGCGGGTGGGTTTTGGGTCAACCTGCTTAACTCAAAAATGACCCGTATAACCCGTTTAATTAAACGTGTCGTTTTCTGTCGTATCAACACGACACTAATACGATACATTTATTAATATTTTAATATTTTAAATATGATTTTGATTAATTCTAAACATATTTATATGTATAAAATTAAATTAAGTAGTGCATAATCGTGTTAAATTAGAATAATCGTGTCAATTTTGAATAATCGTGTCAAACGGGTCATAATATGATACATGACACGTTTATTAGACGGGTTACACATGTAGCGTCGTGTTACATGTGTATTAATCGTATCGTGTTCGGGTTTAAGTTTTTGACACATTTATTAATCGTGTCATATTCGGGTTAAGTGTTATCGTGTCGTGTTCGGGTTTAAGTTTTTGACACATTTATTAATAGTATTGTATTCGAGTTAAGTATTATCGTGTCGTGTCGTAATCATGTCGACTCGAACACGACACGATAACACGAATTGCCAGCCCTAACTGTGTACTTTGCACGTAATTTATTTCCATTAAAAATTTTATTAATTTGTGATAAAAGGATTATTGCTGCAATAATTGTACAATTTGCAATGTAAGATAAAAATTTGAACTCTCGTTCTCGACCGTAATTACCATATTGTGTGCTTTGTAAATGATTTATTTCTATTAAAATTTAACAATTTGTGATAAAATGATTATTGCTGCAATAATTACAGAGTTTAGGATAGTATACTAGGTAAATTCAAAATTTAGGTGTTAAAGTGGTCCAACATGTATAATTCAATGTCAATTAATATAATTAACCCATTTTTTTTTAAATAAAAAAATATCATGACCTGGAATTTATTCACGGATGAAATAAGAAATGAGAGAAAATGGAAATAGGTATAAGTCAATTGCTACTACTCTGGTAGTTCATTGACAAAAAATAGAGAGGTTATATGGTTGGGATAAGACTAGCATACATTTTTGAAATCTAACCATTTTGTTAAATAAGGACAAAAAATTTATCATTTTGAAAGCAAGCGATTGATAGAATCAGGTTAAATTTGATTAAAAAACATTAATACTAATAAGATAACTTTCCTTGCCCTATACCTAACATAACTGCCCCAAGAAATATCATTAAAACAAAAATAGAAATTAAATTTTAGATATGAATTATATGAGAAATGAATATGATCACTTCTTAATTATTTAGATTGTATGAGTTTTATTTGTTCTCTTATTTTTGTTTGGTTTTTTTTTCCCTCCTGTGGCTTTCTCTTGCATATGAAATTTCTAAGATTCAGATTTAGAAACATATATGTTGTCGAGAATATAGCTCCATGAGGAAGATCGAAAGAGCACACTCAAGTAGTGGGAGTAAATTTAAAAAGAGTTACAAAGATTTATAGATATTATTAATTAATAACATCTCAAGACACTTCAAAATAACACATAGTTTGATCTAAGTTAAATCGACAATAAACATTAATTAACAATGTGATGAAAATTTACTATTCAAAAAATTACTCTGTCTAAAGTTGTTTTCTGGGACCTCAGAGCAAAATCTCATGTCTTTTTTTCTTTTTTGAAAGGAAAATCTCATGTCTTTTATCTCCACTATTGTACAATTAAAAAAAAAATGAGAATACTGGGGCGTAGAAGACTTGAGTTGAAGTCAACTAAAGCAGATTTGGGTTTTAAGGTGGAGCACATGAAGCCCACATAAAAGAAGAGCCACTAGAGATTAGGTGGCATTGGGTTAGAGCCTTGAGGCCAACCCGAATAAATCAGGAACCAAAGTAAAAGGACTAGTAAATAGTCGCTATCTCTCATGCTATTTCCCTCTCAAATCTTTTTTTTTTTTTTTTCCCCCCCAATCTTTATTACCAGAAAATTTAAAGGCTTATCAACAGTCCACATCTGCTAATTGTCGTCTGAACTATATATGCATTCAATTAACATACTATAACAGAAAAAATTGAATTTTATATATATATGTCCATGGGGTCACATCTTCTATAAAAACGACATATATAGTCAAGTTAAACACAGCTTTTTCTTTGAAATTGTGTGACACAGTAAAATACTGATGACTCACTACAAATGTTCACAGTCCCTTGTTTTTACATCGGTGAGATTACTTGAAAAAGTACTTTTATTTTTATTTTTTTCCTTTTACAAATAGTGTCATAGAGACATGACATGAAAATACTCGAACCCAAACCATACAGGACAGTCGGTAGTTTTAGCCTCATCGGGCTACATTGACCCCAAGGCCCATCTAAAATATCTTCATGGATCACTAGAATGGGCCTCCATCGAGAAATTTAAGCCTAGTACCCGTTTTTTAAACTTTTTTCATAAATACCCGTTTTAAATTTTTCTTTAAAAGTTACCTGTTTTTATGATCCACATTTCATATGCAAAATATGAGCAGTCCATATTTATAATATAAAATTTATCCATAAGGTACACATTTCATATGTAAAATATGAACAGTCTATATTTTAAAATATGTGCCAATTTTTAGTATAATTTTAATTCATGAAATGTGGACCACGGTATACATTTAATGCATAAAATATATACCGAGGTATACATTTCATATATAAAACTACAGTGGTCTATATTTCTCCAAAAAAAAATATAAAAACCGGTATTTATGAAATAAAAATAAAAAATAGATATTTATGAAAATATAGTTTTAAAAACAGGTATTTATGAACTTTTTCCGAACTAGGAAGGTGTCTGCTTTGGAAATTTTATTTTTTAAAAGATATCATTTTCTTTAAGAAAAAAAATGTTTTAATGTATGTCGTGTTACTCGTGTATATTAAGTTAATACACTCGGTGTGTCAACTAATTTTAGTGGATATCTGATAAATCAGTGTACAGACAATATTGATTAACATATATACTTGAACATAAACTAAAAGATTCAAAAAAGTGACTTTTTATTTTTATTTTTTTGGTACTGACTTCAAAAAAATTATTCTCCTAAAGCCCCTTTTTGACATTATGGGAGAGAGGAAGGAGTGCGCTTTCTGCTTCTAAATGCCTTAACATGATTGGCTTATACACACAATCTTTTACATTACAATTTTTTTTTTTCACTATAATAAAGAAATTGAACAGAGTCAAATATTTTAGGGGGAAAAAACACATCAAAGACTAACTGGTTCTAAATTATTGCCTTTGAAAAAATAAATCACTATGTTATGCTGCTCAGACTTCATTATGTATGTTGGGAATCCACACAAGTGGTATTGAAGTTAAAACTCAAATGTTGTCACATGGTAACCATCTCCAGATGTGTCAAACGAGGGTAGGCCCCAAGTTATCTCGCATTAATGGTGAAAAATTCCGTAAATTCTCAACAAGGCCTCCCTCTATGGTAATGTTGGAACAGATTAAAGATGTGGTAGAGACCCCGGGGTGGCTGTGCATTTCATGGTGACACAGATATAAAGTTTTAAATCTACATGGTATATTGGTCAAAACGTGATGAAGGATTCAATAGGTGATATAAATTATCGTTTCAAAGAGAGGGGTTATGGTGCTTCATTCGAGCGAGGACTAAGGGGGTGTGTAGACAGTGTATACTAGTTATATATTACAAAAGTTAAAAATCACAATTAATTGGAATAAAAAAAAAAGAAGAAAAAGGAAAAAAGAGCGATGTGGAGCAAAGAACACTTTCATTATAAATTCTATATAAAATAAATTGGTGGATGTAAGAATCATAATGGATAGTGTACTTCGTTGCCACGGGCACTTTTGACGTACGTACGTCGTTTTTATTGTTTTCTTCTTTTTTGTTTATTTCGATTTAAATTTCAAATAAAAAGAGAAAATTATTGGTTTATTTGGATATGGTTTGTGAAGGAACACTTGAAGTTAATTTATTTCTAGCCCAGTTACTTGTGGCGTCGATCTATAGTTTATTACTTTATTCAGTGGCTACTGCTCTGCTTATCAAGCTTGTTCAGGAATTTTTTCTTTAGTAATGCACCGAAACTAACTATTGAATACAGTTGAACTCGGATGACATTAAATATGTACAAACCACTGATATTAGTTGTGTTTAATTATTTGTATTAAATATATAATTTGATAAAAACTAATCAAATTTATGAATCGTATTTCGAAAGAGAATACTGCAAATGTTTAATTTATAAATCGTAGTCATTAGTTTTCTTACTCTTTTTCGTTTACCGTTTATCTTTGAGAATAGTAAAACTTTAGTCAGGGGTATTCGATTTGAAATCAAATCTTGTCTAATTCTGGTGGCTCAATGTTGATCATAATATGTAAGTAAGCAATGAGCTGCTTCATATTAAAATTATAATTAGAAATAAATTTCAAATTTTAGATGATGTGGATGTATTATCATTAATTCACTAATTAGATAGAAATTCGGATACTAAAAATTGGACATCTGAGTTCCTTTGATGCTAAGGACAAGTTTGGTATCGATTTTTAGTCAATTAAAAGTAGTGCACAAAAGTGTAGCACAAGATCTAAAGTCTTTTCACAGTTTTTTTTATGAGCTAGCTAAAAGAGATATATGACCTTTAACTTCTAATATTCCAGGTAGAGTAAGTGATAACAACAATGACAATAGAAATTTAATCAAAGTAGGCCAACAAGAAATGTACATCCTAAAGCTCTTTACTTTGCAATTGGTCTATGCAATGTGACGATTGGTAAAAATATAAAACGATGCATCAATATATGGTCAGTGATTCTTTCTTAATCAATTTCCTCTTTTGGTTTATGGGAACCAAAGACAACCATCAGGGGGTCCATTAGCGCAATACATTAGCACATGATTTTGGAGCAATTTGTCTTAAAATATGGGCATATTATACCCACTAATCTTGCATTAAGTGGGCAGAGCATTTGAATATTACTTCCTCACTTTCCCTGCATCACATGTTGATGGGCCAAACGTACTCTCCCTTGCCCCCTCTCCCTCCTAATTTTTATTTTAAAAGAATTATTCTCCTCCTTGTAAATGGGTAGACCTTATTAGAAAAGCCTATATAGAGACTAATTTACTAGTAGAAATTGAATAAAGTGGATTTATCAAAAGAGAAAGCAAATGAGAAAGCTCACCGACTCGATAGTAAAGACCAAAAAGTAGACACAATTAATAAGATTAAAAGCATTTTGTACTCGGTAAAATACATGTATAGCTTCCACTAAACAACAACAACAACATGGTCCATCCCATCTTATCTTGCCGTTTTTATTACCTACACAAACTTTTTCTACAACAGTGACAGCCCCACAACATAACCATCACCAGGGCATGGACATTAAAATATGATGAGGAGTTCTTTGGGTGTTTGTGATCTCCGTCAATTTCAATATATATATATATATATATATATATATATATATATATATGTTGCATTACGACGCAGAAAGCGTGTATGATAAAGATTAAGAATAATATACAAAACAAATAACTTAGAATTAATTATCTTCTATGGATTAGCAAGAATTCGGAGTCCAGAGACAAAAATAGCTAGAGTGAAAATCTAGCTCAATTTCAGTCGTCATTAACTCACACTTCCAAATAAAAGTACGTAGGGCGTCCATAAATATTAATTAGGAAAATATGAAATCAGGGATAATCAGATTGAATATGAAATTTTTCGAAGACGGAGGGTTTTATAAACAAGTAGTATGATCTAGCAGAGGGAATTAATTAAACAGAAGTATCATCTAATAATGTGAGTTTCAAAGACAAGTTAGTAGCATAACAAAATCATATATCTATAAATATAGTACAAACGCCATTTTAAAGCCCTAAATGATAAAATTAAACCAAAATTAAGGCATCATTCCACGGCAAAAAGTGGCAGGTCTTGATCACCATGTCGTTTCCACTCGGAATTGGATCTGAAGCAAACTACGAAATAATACTACGAGAAAATAAACCTATAATTACGATATCCATAACGACGACTTTATAGGTTCCTCTATAGTGACGACATTTTGATGTCGTCGCTATAATTTTAGCGGGTGAAAGTAGCTCCACATCTCACGCCAAAATTTATACTACACACTCAGCGATGACAAATATCGTCGCTATAGGGTTTATTTAAAAGGTAAAAAAAATAAAAACTAAAAAATTAATATATTTAACTTATAGTGACGACATTTGTCTTGGCTATAAAGTATGTTTAATTAATTTTAATTTTTTTTAAAATGTAAAAAAAATAATAATAAAAGATAATAATAAATTCAGTGTGATGATTTTGTCGTCGCTATAGATTTTGAATGAAATTTTAAGTGCTAATATTTATCACTCTAAAATCTAAAAAATTTAATAAATTATTTTATTTTACCTATAGCGATAACTTTTATCATTGCTCTAAAGTTTATTTAATAAATTTTAATTTTTTTTAAAATGTAAAAAAATAATAATAAATTTAATATATTTAACCTATAGTGACGATTTTTGTCGTCGCTATAGGTTTCAAATGAAATTTTGAGCAGTAACATTTACAGCCCTCAATTTCAAAATTTAAATGAAATAATGTTAGTTGGGCTATAGTGACGATTTTTCCTATCTATAGGGTCGTTACTATAGATGCTGCATAATAAAAACTCAAATATTTTTCTTCTTCTTTTATCCTCTCATTCATTCATTCATTCACTCACTCTCTCCAAACCCTACTCCTTCTCACCCTTTCTCTCCAAATTGTACTCTCTCTCACTCCTTTTTATCTCGCACTCCCTCACTCCCAAATAATATATATTTATTTATATATATATATGCATCTCTAGTTTTTTTTTTCTTTTATATATTTATGTAAATCTTTTATTACGAATACTAATTTTTTATTTCTTTGATTAAGTGTTTATTTAGGTTTTTGTTATTGTAGATTTCAAGTTTTTTCTTCATTAGAGAGGTAAGTTTTTCTAAATTTTAATGTAGTTTAATTGATTTTTTTAAATATGAGGATTAAATATTTTGGATATTTATATGAATACGTGGATTTTGTGTTATAATTTTGTGGGGCATTTATTGATTTGTGGTTGAGTATACTTTTTGTAAAATATATATTTTGGTTTGTAAAATTTATTAATAGTTTGATTTTATAGTATGTAATATCTTTATTTAAGAGTATTAGTTTTAATTTTTTTTACTTTGATTTAGAGGTTTAATTTTTTTTTTTTTTGTAGTTTCTTTTAGATTGATTTTAATTCTTGTGGGTATAACTTTATTGTTTATATTTTAAAAATAATTATTTAAGAATTAATTTAGATTGATTAAACTAGTTGTAATTTTTTTTTAAATCTATAAGATCTATAGAGACGACATTTGTTGTGGTTATAGGTACTAATTTATATATATATATATATATATATATTTAAAAAAAAATGTGTCTATAGCGATGACTTTGGTCATCTAATAGCAGCGATAAAATATATCGTTACTATAGGGGTCTATACCGACCGACCTATAGCGACAACTAAATTGTGACAATTTTGTCGTCACTATAGGTCAACAATCTGATCTATAGCGTTTTGTCGTCGTTATTGACACATTTTCTTATAGCATAATTCCACTCTCTGCTGATCACTTTTCTCATTTTTTTTTTGCCCTGCTTTTGCTGATCTGAGATTTTGTCATTAGACATTGGACAAAGGTGTATAATTAAACACTGGATTTATTACATGAAAGAGTCCCTAACTTATTTGCGTTGACTACTAAATTAAGTCTCTGAAGTTTTAACTACTACTAATTAATGTATCAGAAGTATATCTGTCACGACCTAAACCCCGGGCTAGTGGCAGAAAGAGAATTTCACAAGTGGAAATTCAAAAGTTATTTTTGAAAAACTTATAAAAATAATTTTAAAAGTAAAATTCCCACAGTTTTGTGATCAACTTTAGACTTAGATTGTTAATGAAATTTATTTAAACAAACCAAGTAGTACAATCATCAGTTTCATAATCCAGCACAATAATTATACAGACCGAGTTCGTGAAACGGGCCCTTAAGTATTGTTATAAGCTAACTTAAATAAACAAAAATATTTTACATAGTTACTAATTCTCAGAACGATAACTAGCTCCTTACTACTCTACTTCTAAGTCTCCAAAACCACACCGAGTACTATCTGAGAGGGGAAAAATAAAGGGTGAGCATATGACTCAGTAGGAATTCAATTACCTTTTTGGATAGATGTAATTTCGCAAACTTGCATGATTAGTACCTTTAAATCCATTTATAAATCAAATTTATAAATCATTGATATCTAAAATAATCATATATTCAAAATAAAATCTAAAACCATATCATTGTATATATCATACATCAACAAGTAAATAAGTGAACTCTCATCCTCCCATCATGGCCCTGTAATACTTTTGTAGCAGAGGTACTCAGTATCCTGACACTATCCGTAGGCGTATCAGATAAAACTTATGCGGGGGCCTAGGTCTCTTACCTAGCACTGTAGCAACTCGCCAACGATCTAAAATACCGCGATGCTATAATGGAACTCAGGTGTGTGATCCTCTGATATATACAATATGTAACCGTTCACAACAACCATGCATCTAATATTCAAATCATGCTTTAAAAATCTAACTTGGCATTATTCTGGGATTTACTGTACATGGGTAGCATACCATTATTTACTCCATAATTACACAATAAAAATATGTATAAAAATCTATACAGTTGAATCTAATATAATCCATCACGTTTAAAAAATTTCTCAAAAATCGTCGTAAAATCACGATTTTTTATAAATAAATTTTAATACAATTAAAATTTAAAACAAATATAAAATCAACTAATCGGACCTCTATCTCGATATGGTAGTAATACTAGGCTAATGACGCTCGTATTATCCCCCGTTGGTCACGCAGGTGTTCGAACGGCAATTTCTGGATCCTGGTAAGCGGTAAGTCCACTTGAAAAAGTGACTTTTTCATCAGAGTCTCAAATAGAGAAACGGAGGTCACCATTGAATTCATAGCACCCAAAATTACTAGATTTGACGTATATCTTGTCAAAAGTGAGTCCAGATGCAAGACCGACCCGTGGCACACAAAATAGTACAATTTTGAGCCATGAAATTCTAATTTTCATTCCACTTCGAAACATAGTGGTGTTTTATATCAAAATTCGTCTCTCGACCTCACCGAGTCCAAATTCGAAATCGGAATTCCGTTTCGAGATCCCGAGCATTAATTAAACTCAAAAATCTGAAACTTACATAAATACTACTTTTTGTAAATATTTAGAAAAATATCATCTTTTTCTAATTAAAAATTACCCCACTTACGAATATCATTTTTATTTTTACCAATATAATTATTCTTAGTTTTTAATCTTCTTTCACCTCATATATTTATCTCGATTAAATTAATTATTTAACCAAGATAATTACGAAAATATCACTTTTTACAAACTTTGGTAAAACGGCCAAAATAGTGATAATCTTATCGGAGGTGAGTTAAGAGCCAAAAGTAGTCGAAAAATGACGGCGACGACGAGATGAGTCCAACAGTACTGGGGGTGAGTCAAACGGAGGTCCGACGGAGCTCCGGTAGTCAAAAATCCAATTGGTGGCCGGAATTTTCAACACGGCCGATCTGCAATTTCCAGTGACGTTTCATGGCAGGGACGGCCGACGGTGGTTCGTTGATGACTGAGGAGGAGCGCGGGCAGGCGTGCGGGTTCGACGGCGGTGTAGTAAGGTGGCAGCGTGCTCGAATTCTTCTCTCCTCTCTCGGGTCCTTCAACGAAGGGGATGAAGTTCTTCAAGCCCTTTTATGCAATTTCAGCAACTGTAGTACCTTAATTTAAAATTCTAGATATTTTGTTTATTTTAATTCGAAAATACTTATTTACAAGTTTCCATTGTTCAGTAAATTACCCAAATGCCTTTTTTAGAAACAGGTTTTCACATCCTCCCATCCTCAAAAGAATTTCGTCCCAAAATTCAAATATAATTCAAAGTTCAAAGTATAACTTCAAATTGAAAATTAAACAAATGGGAATATTTCTCATACATTTCTATTTCAAGCTCCCATGTGGCTTTGTCTTCCTTGTGGTGTTACCAGGGAACCTTGATAAATGGTATCTCTCTGTTTCGAAGCACTTTGAGTTCTCTTCCGAGTATTTGAACTAGTTGTTCCTCATATATTACGTCCTCTTATAACGGCACTTCCACATACTGAATGATATGTGATTGGTCAGGCACATACTTCCTCAGCATCGAGACATGAAAAACATTGTGCACTCGGCCCAACTACGGTGGTAAATCTAAATGATATGCTACGGGCCCAATTTTAGTAGTAATCTCGAATGATCTAATATACCTTAGAGCCAATTTGTCTTTAAGTATAAATCTAGTGATCCCACGCCTCAGCATGACTTTCAAGAATATTTAATCACCAACTTCGAACTCTACTTCACGTTTCTTTGGGTCTGCATAGCTTTTCTATTGACTCTGCATAATCTTGAGTCTTTCCCGAAGCTTATTAATCTTCTCAGTAGTCTCTTGTATCAATTCTGGCCCAAGAGTAACACACTTCTCTGTATCAGCCTAACACAAGGGTGATCTACATGGTCTCCCATATAATACCTCATATAAAGCCATGCCAAGACTGGTTTGATAGCTGTTATTGTAAGAAAACTCTACCAATGACAGGTAATCATCCCAGCTTCCACCAAAATCCAGTATACAAGAGCGAAGTATGTCCTCTAAAATCTGAATAGTCCTCTCAGATTGGCAATCTGTCTGAGGATGATGAACTGTATTGAGATTCAGTTCTGTTTCCAAAGCTCTCTACAAAGCTCTCCAGAACTTTGATATAAATCTTGGGTCTCTGTCACAAACTATGCTTGATGGCACTCCATGCAATCGAACAATATTATCAATGTAGAGACGACTGAGTTTGTTAAGTGAAAAATCAGACCTGATCAGTACAGAATGAGCAGTCTTCATCATCCGATTAACAACCACCCAAACTGCGTCGTTTTTTCTCAGAGTTATTGGCAAACCCATCACAAAGTCTATTATGATCTTATCCCATTTCCACTTCGGTATGGGTAAAGGCTGTAGCAGTCCAGCTGGTCTCTGGTGTTCTACCTTGACTTGTTAAAAAGTCATATACTTAGCCATAAAAGTAGCTACATCACGCTTCATATCCTTCCACCAGTACTGTCTTTTTAGATCATGGTACATCTTCATACTACCAGGATGTACTGCAAGCTTAAACCTATGAGCCTCAGTGAGAATGGTCTCTCTAAGGTGAGAATTGTTAACTACTACTAGCTTTTCTCTGAAAAGTATGAATCCTTCTCTATTTGTACTCCAACCTTTCAATTGTTCACCATTTTTGAGTTGATTTCAGATCGTTCTCAACTCTTGGTCTTACCATTGACTTTGCTGTACTGTCTGGAGAAGTGCTAGTATGGCCACAATATTACGAAGATATGCAGTTTTGTCAGTCTCGAAGTACTGCAAATTGTAATCACCAATTGCCACTGAGTTCTTCCAATCCTGAAAAATAAGTGCAGCTAATATACTATGAGGTTTTCCACTGAAAGCATCAGCTATAACATTAGCTTTACCAGGATGGTACTATAGGTCGAAGTCATAGTTCTGGATTAGGATGTGTCTTGATGCAGAATGGCAAGGTAGTGGCTTATGCTTCTCGTCAGTTAAAGCCACATGAGAAAAATTATCCTATCTTGACCTGGAACTTGCAGCGGTGATTTTTACTCTCAAGATTTGGAGATGTTACATATACGATGTGAAATTTGACGTGTTCTCCGATCACAAGAGCTTGAAATATATCTTCACTCAACGTGATTTGAACTTGAGGCAGCGTAGATGAGTTGAGTATGAAGCATCGGTATATACTATTGGGATATTTGTCCTAAAAAGTATATTTCTAATTATATCCTTTGAGTATAAATAACTTTCTCTTATATGCAATTATGATATTTGCTAGATTAAACTATCTTAGTAGAATAGTTTATTTATCTGAAAAAGATTCCATGACTTTGCTTGTGTATAAAGAAACAAACATGATTAAGTATTAATTATCGGGAGACTTATTTCTTTATCTAAGTCTAAATGAATTAGTTCACAATCTGTAAATAAAGATGGAATACTTTATTTACTATAAGTTGTAGTGTTTGTCTATCTCAACGGGAATGATGTGTCTCAAATCATTGAAGTATGTGACTTCTGATAGAAACACTAATACAACATAAATAAATTATGTGTATTGAACTGGACCAGGCAATATAAAGAATTAGAGTGCCGTAACTCAATTATTATATTACCACAAACTAGCTCTTAGCATATAGATCTTAATCCTTGATATTTGATTGGACTTGCTTTCATGGGTTGTAACATTTTGATTTGTCAAAAGACTAGCCTCTATGAAATTAGAGGTGAACTCTGGTATATTGGAGGTTATGGTTTATGAATTGATGAGAACACCAAATAGTTAAGGACACGTACATTAATGCCACTTTAGGTTCTTTCAAGATTCATGGAATAATTAAATCTAAGATCTTAGTATTCACTCTATGAATTGGTTGATAATTTTGTCTAAATGGCCATTGAGAACAAAATTATCGACAACATTATTCCTTGATAGAAAGATGGTAACTTAAAGGTAAATAGGTGTTAGAGGGGTATTACGGTAATTTCACCTATCCAACTACGGCATTGTATAGAGATTCTATGTGTGGTATAGAATATGCTAGATGGATCGGTTAATCAAAGTTAGTTGATTGAATATCTATAAAAGGCATGACATTTAATCTAAGAGTGCAGTATTGGGCCTTTAGTAGAGTGTCCCCTCTACTAATAATATTTATATAAATACCATAATAAGAGTTATTATGTATTTATCACATTATTGGAGCTTAGATTATTTGGATCCATTAGGTCCCTTGTCTAACTCAATAAAGCTCATTAATTGGTTGATGATATTTGTGAAATTAGTTTCATGAAACTGTGTAAAATAATGACTCTACACAGAAGTTGGTATTTTTATAAATAAGTTACATGAGTTGGACATATTTATAAAAATACACCCAAATAATGACACCCAAAGCCCAAATTGGAGAATAAGCCCAATCCTAGTTGGACTAGGGTTAGCAGTTTTTAGCCTCATATATATAAGATATATGAAAGAAAAAACTGCACAGTAACTCTAAAAGAGCTACACGCCTAAGGCATAGTGAGAGGGAGAAACATTTCGGCCAACCTAAGGCTTGAGAGGAGAGAAAAAGTTTCCTGCAACCTCATACTCTCATCTCACATCCCGGTGTTCCAAAAGATCAAGAAGGTGTTCTTGATTATTCTCCAAAGAAGGAATCAACTTGGTGCCCACTCACTTTATCAACCAAGAGCAAGAGAATAGGCAAGAAGATCTAGGGTTAGAGGTTTGATCACCATCTACAAGGAGATCAAGGAGGAGCACGCTACAAGAGATAAACCCTAATCCCATCTCTAGGGTTTATGCATCTAGATTTGATTTATGTTACACATGATCCTGTATATGATATATGCATGTAATATGGTTATGAAAACTGTTTTCATGTAAAAATTTTAAAACCTAAATCCGCTATTTTTCCGCTGCGTTCATGATATGATCATGTGTTTTCCATAGTTTGCATGCATGTATGCTTTTGTCCTAAGTGTTAGGCAATTCCAGCATACACAACATAGGGTTCATTACTGCTAGGAACAGTAAGAACATGTGCAGTTGTCAATCTTTTCTTCAATTCCATAAAGGCTTCTTCACAGTCATTATCCCACGTGAACTTGACATCTTTTCTTGTTAACTTCGTCAAAGGTAAGGCAATTCTCGAGAAATTATCCACAAAACGATGGTGATAGCCTGCTAAACCAAGGAAACTTCTTATCTCAGTCACATTCTTCGGTCTTTTGAAAACATATTCTATCTTAGCAAGATCGACTGAAATACATTCTTGAGAAATCACATAGCCCAATAATTTCACTTCTGTCATCTAAAAATCACACTTGGATCTCTTGGCATACAATTGATGATCTCCCAAAATTTGAAGTACAATCACACTTGGACTGGCCGTGGCACGCAAAACGGTATAATTTTGAGCCATGAAATTCTAATTTTCGTTCCACTTCGAAACATAGTGGTGTTTTATATCAAAATTCATCTCTCGACCTCATTGAGTCCAAATTCGAAATCGGAATTCAGTTTCGGGATCCCAAGCATTAATTAAGCTCAAAAATCCAAAAATTACGTAAATACCACTCTTTGTAAATATTTAGAAAAATATCCTCTTTTTCTAATTAAAAATTACTGCACTTACGGATACCCATTTTACTTTTACCAACTGTAATTATTTTTAATTTTTAACCCTCTTCACCTCATGTATTTACCTCGGTTAAATTAATTACTTAATCAAGATAATTACAAAATATCACTTTTTATAAACTTTAGGAAAAAAAGGGCCAACTGGGGCTAGCTCAGTTGGTCCAAGATTTAGGGATGTGTGTGTGTATATGTTTGGGAGGTCAAGAGTTCAAGCCTTAGTAGTAGTGTGTGTGTGTGTGTGTGTTATTTTCTTTTAAATTTATAGTAAGTAGTGGTTATTAGTTAAGGGCCAAAATTATGAAAATCTTACCAGAGGTGAGTTAACGGCCGAAAGTGATCGAAAAATAACGGCGACGACGAGATGAGTCCAACGGTACTGGAGGTGAGTCAAACGGAGGTCCAACCGAGCTCCGGTGGCCAAAAATCCGATCGGTGGCCGGAATTTTTAACACGACTGATCTGCAATTTCCGGAGACGTTTCACAGCAGAGACAACCGGCGCTGATTTGTCGGCGACTGGGGAGGAGTGCGGGCAGGCGCGTGGGTTTGGCGGTGGTGCGATGAGATGGCGGTTTAATCCCAAAGATGCTGATTTACAAATTTGCCATTGCTCAATAAAATACCCAAATGCCCCTTCTAGATACAGGTTTTCACAATATCTTTAGTTCATTTTTTCACCATGATTTATACTATGTATGTCCATCCAATTATGAATTATCTTTTGACATATTATTCAATTAATATAGCAGTTATAAAATGTAAAAAACTAATACCTATTAAATAGTTTTACTCGTAAGTTAACGTGTGGACATCTCATTATTAAAAGGACAGAGAAAAAAACAGAAAATCTAAACATCTGATATGATCTAGGACATTGTGTATCAAGTATGGAGACCATAAGTATGGTCTTTCTTAGTCATAACTAAAAATATTCCGGTATCTCCAAAAAGAAGAATGCGAACTATTACAACTCCTGGTTAATAACTGCATCAACCTCATAAAATTAATAAAAGAAAAGAGAAAACCTAAAAAGTAGAATGTATAATCAGGTTGATATTATATATCTAAATAAAAAGCATTAAATATAATGGCCGGATCATGATCTCTATGAAATTTATAATATTGATGTATTAAAAGTGCTTATAATTTTTTATGACCTTAGTTTGTCCCGATTTGGTGTTTATATATAATGGTAGCATGTGATGACAACCTTAGGATATGCAAATATTGCATAAATGTTCTCTAAATTTTTATTAAATCGTGTGTTCACACGTCCAAATATCCAAATCTATTTTAGGATATGGGCACAATTTATTAAGTATGTTTCAATGAATTAATGATTATATAAGTACATATGCATATGAATTCCATAAATGTGCAATGATATGATCATAGGACGGGATGTTATTTCGGATGTATAATGGAAGAATATACTTTGAAATTTCACATCTTATAACTTATATATTACTCGGGAAGGAAAAAGCTGTAGTACTATTTTATAATTAACTGGATACCTCGAATTGGTTATCTACTAAAAATAATATTATTATAATTTTGGGTGAGGATAGAATATCGTGACCAGCTACCACTTCCAGATGTTGGTGTTTAATCAAGTCAAAGTACGTGGGGTGTGGTTATTTTGTAGTATGTATTAAGGGTATTCTTGGTATGGCAATGCATGTCGTGATTCACGTTAAGGCAATAAATAAATGGCTTCAAAATAAATTAGTTTTTCTCTCCACTATCACTGTATGATCAAAATCATCATCAATCGCACAAATTCATGGGAATCTGGGATATGTTATTCTAAATTGCTAACGAGAAAAAGAAGATGAAAAAACAAAGGAAAAAGATGAATATGTATGGGACAATAAAAAGCTAGAGATGAAGGCTGAGGATGATTTTTTTAATTATTTTTTTCCTTCTTTTGTCTCGTTTATGATCCGGGTTGTGTATAAATGTCCATTTTAAAATCATAAAAAACAAAGTAAATGAGGTTATGAAAGTGAAAGTAATAACATTCATGCATTAATATATGATTTTTTAAGTTATGTGACGTGACATTAATCAATTCAATGATTGGATTAGGAAAAACAGTTAAATTTGCAGAAGATTGAATTGTTGTAGCGATGTCTATATTTTCCTTTTCACTTTTATCTAGGCTTGGGGTTAGAATTCCGAGGAAAATAAATTTATTTTTTAAATTAGGGCATGATTAGTCAATCAATTCTAATTTTAACAGAAAAGTGGTGGCATAATGGTATCCTCTCTCTCTCTCCTAAATCGATTCCATACATTCCATTCTTTTTTTTTTCTTCTTTCTTTTTTTCCTCACCTTTCTAAATGAAACTAATTGTATAGTGATCTCTTAATTAATTGTAATTGGTTGGTGATAAAATTGTGGGTGTGTATTTTTTTTAGATTTCTTTTCTTCTTCAATAATTTTCTTCACTGTTCGTACACTCTAATTCATAGGAACTTTTCTACAATAACATTCACTTCAAAATTTCAAACTTAGCTTGCAATTTATGTTACAAGAGAGGGGCAAAAGAACCTTATTATACACGAGTGATAATTGAATTATTAATTTTCTGTATTTTTTTTTTTTCACTTAAGGGAATGAGGACTTTGAATTCAATTAGATCTTCACAATGAAAAAAATCATGGTTACCATTAGGTTATATATACCAGCGATTAGAATTGTAAAATTAGTAATGTGCCTTATTAAAGGTAAAAAATTGTATAAAAGTTATAAAACATATGAACAGGGCTGGCTCGACAAATTCTGGGCCTAAGGCGAACATTTAAAAAAAAATATTATGGAATTAAATTGTAATTATAAGAAATTTTTAGACGCATTTCTTTGAAGAAATTTTATTATTATTTCTGAAAATAGAAGACAACTTCTTTTAGATATATTGGTTGAGTAATAAAATATGCAAATTATGATATATTTTTACTTGATTAAATATATTAATAGCCAATTTGGTAGGAAAATTAACTTAACAACTGAAAGAATGGACGTTGAATAAGAAATTAATGACATTGAAAAGTTTTGGAAGAAACAAGTTTTATAATGAAATACAATGAAATAAAAATAAAAATTTGTTCCAATTTTGGAAAGAAAGCAAGATGCCTACTAATTTTTTTTGCAATAAATAAAAAATTCATGAATTTTAGAAAAATACATTGATTTATTGAATCGAGATTAAAATTTTTGTAGTCTATTGAAACTACTATGTATTATTTATATATTTTAAGTCTATGCATAGATATTAAGAACTTTTGAATGTATGAAATCCTTAAAAGAAATTAGTAATTTGGGGCCTTAACTCGAGATGAGGCCTAAAGCGATTGCCTTAATGGCCTTACCCTCGAGCTACCCCTGGATATGAACCTTATTAAATGTTAAAAATCGTATAAAAATCATAAAAAGTATGAAAATGTTACTAAATGTAAAAACCCTGTTTTTCTAAGGGTATAAAGGTCTTTTGACCTTAAAGTTAAAAAAAATAAATAAATAAAAAGATTTTATATACATATATGATCCTCTCTCTCTCTCTCCCTCGTCTCCCCCCCTCCCCCGACTCCCTCCTCTTTTTCTTCTTCTTCTTCGGTCCGACAGAACGGACGACCCACTGCCGTCGCCTGCCCAGCGATCTCCAGCCAGCGTCGAGGCTTGCCACCACCCGCCGCAGGAGCGCACCGCCGAGACAAAGCCGCTGCCGGAGTAACGTCGCCATTCGCCGCCCGTATCGCCGAAAAAATGCGAATAACCACCGCGACTTCCGTCGCTCGCTGGCGATGAAAAGTGGCGAATTCAGTGGCATCCGAATCCCCTCGTCGTGGGCTTTCTCCTGGTATATATTTCATAATCCCATTTTGCCCGGATTGAAAGTTGCCATTTTAGGGTATTTTAAGTTTCAAATTTTAGTTTTCGATCCGACCGTTAGATTTCTTTTTGTCATCATTTTTGGAATGTACTCGGAAAATGGAGAAGTTTGATATATATATTGACTATATTTGGTGACGGGTACAAAAATCCATGTCTAACGGCTTAGATTTTGTCTAGTTTTGTGTGTCACCAGTCCGGTGTTAGTCCGGACCCGAATTGGTCGAGTTTGTCTAACTTAGCTATTTTAGACATTAGGAATTCAATGAGAAGGTCTGTTTGTTGATTCGAAGCTCCGGTGAGAATTTGACTTTTCGCAAGAGGACGATCGAGGGCTTGGAATTGGTTCCCGACCCTCCGGGTGATCGTCAATGACACCTTGAGAACTCAATAGCGTAGTATCGCTATTCCGGTGAGGTAGGGGTTAAATTACCAAGTTTTCAACTTATTTTGTTTTAAATTATGCATTATGACCTATTTCTTGAAAATGTCAATTTTCATGGATTTCAATGGTTTGATTGAGTATTTGATAAACTTGTGAACTGTTGAAGATATATTGGATTGTTCAGGGATTAGTTTGTATGGTTTTTATGCAGGTTTAAAATTTTAGTTTTAGAAAAATACAGCCGTTATGCTACCCAATTTTCTGTAAATCCCAGAATAATACCAAATGAGCTTTAAAGCATGATTTCTTGATATACTTGATGCATTATTATTACACACTTTATGATATGTTGTACCTACCATAGGATCACACACTTGAGTTCTATTTTAGCATCATGGTATTTAGATCGCTGGCGAGTTGCTGCAGCGCTAGGTGAGAGACCTAGGCCCCTGCGCAGGTTTTGCTGACACACCTCCGGGTAGTATTAGGATGCTGGGTACCTCTGTTCAAGAGGTATTACAGGACCGTGATGAGAGGATGTGAGCTCATATATGTATTTGTACTTGGTTGATTTATGATATGTACAACATGGTGACATTGGTTTTGATTTTGAATTTGAATATGTGACTACTCTTGATCATTTGCAAATTTGTTTTATAACTGGATTTTGAAAAGGTACTAATCATGCAGGTTTCAAAAGTTGCATTCATACTAAAAAGGTAATTGAATTCTTACTGAGCATGTAAATGCTCACCCTCTTATCTTTCCTATCTCAGGTGGTGTACAGTGTGACTTGGGCAACTCCGGAACGGAGTGACTAGGACTGGAAGATTGTTCTAGTGTAATAGTTGGTAACTACTTAATAACTCAATTTAGAGTTGTAATAACATTTAAGGCTCGCACTTTGGATTTAGCCTGTATTATCTATTATGCCTATGTGTGATGACAATGGTGATGCACATGTATGTTTTAATACTATTATTAACAGTCTACGTCTAGTGGTGATCACAAACTGTGGAAATTTATAATTTGAACTATTTTTATAAATTTTTACAGAAGCTGTCGTTTTTCAACTAGTTGTCGTTTTTCTGAAAAATTGAAGTTTCTAAAATTTTCTAAAACAAATTATGAATTTCTATTTGTGAAATTCCTCTTCTGTCACTGGCCTGGAGTTTGAGTCGTGACACTAAATATAATGAATCGTAGGATTAGAAAAATGTTCACCACCGCCCTACCACAGATGCACGCCCTATATATATATATATAATATATATGTTTGTAAATAGAGGAAATGAAATTGTGATGTTTTCATCATTGTCAGATTTGTATGTACTTTTATCATTATATTACCTTACATTTAGAAACGGATATACTTATCAGTGTGCCACGTATTAAATATATATCACAAGAAGTCACATGCATAAATTTTGAGTCTTGAAAACGGAGATAAAAAATGTACACATTTCTCCATAAACTGTATATTAAAGATATTAATACATGTACACCAAAGATTGCGAAGATATTTTGAAGTTAAATTGCTCTTCAACACAATTCAGTTAAGCCGTTAACTTGTGTTGATAGAAATTTTGTCAACAACGAATTTGAAAAATTACAAGATGTGATTTGTGTGAAAACGAATTGAATAATAAAACGAAATAAAGAGACAAAAATTTTATAGTAGTTCAGCCCCAAAAAAGATGAGTATACGCCCACTGTTCTTCACTATTTTATGGAGAATTATAAGAGTTTCTCTAAGTCTCAAAGTGAGAGCAAAGAGAGAATTAAAGTGTATATAGTGAAGTGATTAAAATATCACAAATAATGAGACTGAGCTCCCTTTATATAGGTAAAGATGGCTCAGTGTTTCCCAATTGTAAAAAATAGGAAGATACAATTATAGGTAATAACTAATAGATAGATTACTTGATCTCTATACAAAAGCTTATTTCCATTTCTTCGCAGACTATATGTTTAAAGCTTGATCTAGTTTCCTTTTATCGTCGATTCAGATCGCATTTATCTATTCGGAACAGGTCGCACTATTAGTTGTTGTTAATATGCGACATGGTGCATTCTCGTCACAGCTGTTGACTTTCTTTTTCTGGCGTTGACCAATATTGTAGATTTTAGATCGCACAACAACTTGAGAGAGGCGAAAATGTGAAAGAACAGGAAAAAGTAGCTAGCTAGTCAAAGCTGCAAGATTGATACAGTCTGTATATAGGCATATATTGCTCCAAATATAATAATAAGAAAAAACAAGCGAACTAGCTTGAAGCTGATACTTGTGTCTGTATAGTGGCTGGAACATAAACCAGAGAAGGAGATTTTCTTTTCTTAATTTATATATACATTTGTGATACAGTTGGAATTATATATATAGTTTTTTTATACGTATATATATAATGAAAGCTACCGTATTCTTGACCATTGTGTAGAATCTAATCTTCATAATTAAATCAACAAAATCTTGTTTGCTTTTGTTTATAATTTTGCGTTGTTTGATTTCCCTTATCATATTGCTACTAATCATAGGTTGGCAACCCCACCTTTTGCACTTAACTTAGTCAGTAGAACATTGAAATATATTAAAAATACAATAATATAGTACATAGCAGTTAGCACCATATAAATATGACAAGTAATTAAAAATCATGCTTGTGTGTAACATTTTTTCCTATGCTTTTATGTATTTTACTTGGCTGATCATTATTTATAACCCGTCTTAGAACAATAAGGAGCTGAAGCCACGTGTTTCAAGCGTCATTTGTATACATGTCACACGCCACCTCCTAACTATTGCCTTAAGTTCTAAAAATGTGAACATTGAGAAAAGTTGATAATAGTATCTGACAGTGTGACTGTGTGTGAAACATAAAATCATGTGTTACATTATTTAGTTGGAATTTGGTATCCAAAATTTGGTGAATGAATTTGGAGGAAAATTCTTGATTGGAAGAAGTGACTCAAAATGTCAAGAAGAAGAGAAAGTAGACCAATAAAGGGGATTTCATCTATATATATATAGATACATAGAACTGAATGGACTACTTAAATTGTCTTGCTAGGAGTCTTGTACTGCCGAATTGACAAAAACGGATCGGATGTGCATTTTCACCCAAAAAAATACTTAACGCATAGTTGGAGCTTTGACTTGTTGTGTTTACATTCACCTAATATTTCGAAATCAATAGACAAAAGCACACAACAAATATTGATTCCATATCTTTTTAGGGGATTACGAAAACCTTATGCTCACCAATCATATTTACGAAATAATCCTTCTATAAATTGGTTTAATTCAGGACAGATTATTAATGTAGATCTGCGACAGATCATATATTCAGTTAGTTGTTTTGCTCAAAAAAATATTCAGTTCGTTGCTGTTGTTTACTATTGTAGACTAAATTAACATAAATAAAAATTATTTGCTTCTTAACGTTGGCTCATAATTAATATTATCCAGATAGAGGACTTTTTTTTGAAGAAAAAAAGGGGATATATTATCAAGAAAAGTCTCACTTAGGGATCTCCCTAGCTATTACAAAAAGAAAATATATCATCAATAAAATAGTTACTATTTTTTGCAAATGTATAGGCTGATTTATTCCAAAGTGAGAAATTAAACGACAAAAAATATCACTGTTGTCCCTCAAAAAAGAGTTAATGTCACAAGCAAGAATATCGTTTATATACAATCCACCTATAGAGTCCACCATCTTAACGGCAACTTTACAATCACTTTCAACAATAAAAATACTGGTGCATCCCAACGATTTCACAAAATAAATACCCTGCCTCAAAGCTAACACTTCTGCCGTTAAAGGATCATCTGGCTAGAGTACTTGTATATACGACAATTAACCGCTGAGGAAAAGTATGAAGGTCACGAGGAAAAGTATAAAGATAATCCAGGTTGATCCAACAAACGTATAAACAATAAAAATAAACGCACAGAAATTTACAAAATAATTGTTGATGTTTAATTATTGCTAAATACTGAAACCGTTTATTATCAAGACAGTAGTTGGGAAAAAACTCAAATAATGGATTTTGAAAAATCACTATGATAGGTAATGCAAAGTAGGGTGTATTTTTTTTTTTTTACCCATCAAAATAAGGTGTATTTTGTAATGTAATTAATGATGGTGATTTGTTTGGCCAATTAGCCATTAAATTAAAAGATATCTATTAGACCGAAATTGAATGTTAGAAAAAATTATACGTATCAAATGGAATAAAAAAAATCCTATATATTAATGGTAAAAGAAATATGATATACTAATATTGAAGGTCATTATTTCACTATTTTTGGAAAGAAGCTTTATATTCTAACTTTTTTTTTTTTTTTTGTAAAGTTAATGTTTCCTTTTTTTCTTTTCCTCTCTTATTTTAGCATTAAGTTGGTCATTAATTGAGGATGAGGTAGTACCATATAAAAGGTGTGCGTAGGAAAAAAGCTGTCCAATCAGGCTCTTTCGGTTGCTATATATATATATATATATATATTGGTTGCCATTCCGGTAGGTTTTTTTTTTTTTTTACTTATTTGTAGATATTTCTTTTTTAGCCGTTGGATCATCATCTAATAGTGATCCAATGATTATAATGAGGTACATAAAAAGACGTGCATCATTAATGTTATTTCTCTTTCTTATTTTTTATAATAAAAAAATATACATGATAAATTTTCATCGGTCAAATTAATACCTATGCATAGGTAAAAAAAAAAAAACCTACTGGATTGGTGCTCTATATATATATATATATATAAGGCAGATCTATTTTTCTAAAATTACAAGTTTTAATTTAAGTACCAATAAAAATCAAACAACTTGCTAATATTATTTTTAGTCCAATTATATAAACAATCTCTGAAATATTTCTTTCTAATTTTGAATGAAATGATGCAAGTGGATATAGATTAGAATTTGTATATAGCAGTCTAACCTTTTGAAATACTATTCTGTTTTATATCCTTTTGAATTTGAACAAAACATTTTCTACATTATTAAATTTAAAAAAATAAAAAGGAAAGAAAAAAGAAAAGAAAAGAGGAAAAGCAAAGTCCAACATCAGAGATCAATCTCCAAGGAGGTTGCTTGGAAGTAGAGAACAGTCCACTACTCATTGGGAGTTATTTGGGGCATGGAGCCCACTTATACCACTGTTCATATATCGGCTTGCCTATAAAACGCTTGCATTTGCATTCTTCACTCCACAAAACATATCCTTCGTGACCAACCTTTCTCTCTCTCTCTCTCTCTCTCCCTCTCAATATTTCTATAAATCATCTTTTTGTTATCCTATACTGAAACAATGCCGGCCCAAGTTATGCCTGAGAAAGCCCTTCATGGGATTCATGTCTTGGGAAGGGAAAACAATCCTCCCTCTCCCAGAAGGTAATATATAAATTCTTCTTAATTCGGTATATAATATTATATATATATATATAAACACATACAAACATCTCGTTTTCTTTTATGTATCTTGAGCGAAGAGCTCATAAAATCACATGTTTTGAAGAATCAATCCCACATTGTTTCCAGCTTAAGCTTCATCGACCTAATATACACACCTTTATATCCAATGAGATTTGAGAGACAGCCAGCCTCCTGCAGTACAGATTTATATATACATATATACATACATATATTAATTATAAATATTCAAAAGTTATAAGACAAGTGATTTTCATCTTGGAAGCCTAAAAGTACTCAACAGCTAGCCCTTGTCGTTTATCTTTGCCAGTACTATATATAGTTGTTAATTAATTTGCGTTTTTACATATATATATTTTTTTAATATATAGGTTGGAGGGCAAAGTGGCAATCATCACGGGAGGGGCAAGAGGTATCGGAGAAGCCACGGTGAGGCTTTTCGCCAAACATGGCGCCAAGGTCGTTATCGCCGACGTGGAAGACACCATCGGAGAAGTCCTCGCCGAAACATTAGGCGCCTCCGTGTCATTTGTCCACTGCGATGTCAGCTCCGAAGAAGACATCGAAAACCTAATCGAATCGACCGTTTCGCGGTACGGACAGCTCGACATTCTCTTCAACAACGCCGGAATTCTCGGGAACCAATCGAAACGGAAGAGCATAGTCGAGTTCGACGCCGACGAATTCGACTGCGTCATGAGAGTCAATGTGAGGGGCGTGGCCCTCGGCATGAAGCACGCGGCCAGAGCCATGATAAGGCGCGGCGGCGGATGCATAATTTCGACGGCGAGTGTCGCCGGCGTCAGCGGAGGTCTCGGGCCGCACGCCTACACCGCGTCGAAGCACGCCATCGTAGGGTTGACCAAGAACGCGGCTTGCGAGTTGGGACGGCACGGAATTAGGGTTAACTGCATTTCGCCATTCGGAGTCGCCACGTCAATGCTCATTAATGCGTGGAGATCAAGTGATGATGAAGAAGAAGATGAGTGTTTGAATTTTGGGATGCCTTGTGAGCAAGAAGTAGAGAAAATGGAGGAGTTTGTTAGAGGACTTGCCAACTTGAAAGGGCCAACACTAAGGGCTAAGGATATAGCTGAGGCCGCTCTATATCTTGCTAGTGATGAATCTAAGTATGTTAGTGGTCATAATCTAGTTGTGGATGGTGGAGTAACATCCTCAAGAAATTGTGTTGGCTTGTAATTTTTGCATTTTTTTTTTTTTTGTTTTTTGGGTTTATATGAAAAGTTAGAAAATTAGAAATTAATTGCATTTATATATATATATCTTTTGGTACCTCCAATGTTTGCGCAAGTTTCCAACAAAATGGGTATTTTTGAGTATTCTAATTTGGCTTGTAATGTATGTAGCTTTTCCTGGTCATTGATTAGAATTTTCTTGGTGTAAAGATATTCACTCTATATATGCTATAATTAAGTTGCTTACGAGTTTGAAGTAAAGTTTTATACGAGTCGTACCAATATTTATTTTCACTAGATTCGGAGAACTTGTTATAGATTGAGCATGGTAATCTGACATTCACATATTCAAATGAAGGACAACTAGTTGTCAAAATTCTGTAAACCTTTTTAAAAATATTACTTTTTTATTCAAAATTGTTGCAAAAAAAGTTTTGAGTTTTCATTTCATGATATGTATTGGAAAATGTCTCGGTACACGATCATGACATATATACCATATATGTGAGGGAGTTGATGTCAAATCGTGAATTTTCACTTTCAAATAAGTTCCTCTTTTCAAAAAGAGCCATAGTTTTACAAGCAACTCTCTCTATCAATGACTACCCAATATAAAGTAATTTAATTAGTATATCGATTTGTGCATCACCAAACTTTTCAACTCAAAAATTTAATGCAAGTCAATAATAGTTAGACTTAATTAATATCTTGCAGTGTCTGCTAATGGAGTACCTTTTATATATGTGGGCAAGGTTCAAGGTTTTGCTTGAATAGTAAGCATTCGCTAGCCACCCACTAAAACCACTTTGTTAATTTTTCTTGAATTAAATATGAAAATATTCCAAATAGAGAGGAGTATGGTACTGACAAAGCTGTCATGGTCAATATTGCCTTTGGAGCTCTTAACAAGAGCTGTTTGGTTTTGACCCCAATGAATATTCCACGAAAATCAAAGACAAGGAAAAGAAACTCTTGAAAAGAAAGTCCAAGGGAAAAGTCAATTAATGCAGCCAAGAAATGAAAGTGTGGACAAAGACCTAGTATGAGGAAACTATGTAGGGTTAATTTGTAACCTTTGTATAGGCTTTGTTTTTCATTGAAAAAAAAATATTGAATGCAGGCTATATTACCTTTGTTATATACTCAATGCGAGAGGAATGCTAAATATATTACTTTGTTTTGAGCTCTTTCCGCTCTCCTTATCTAACTGTTACGTGTAGATTCAACTATTTAATTTCACATTTTAATAATAAAATAAATAAAAATACACATTTTAAATAGTGAAATTGGAAAATGTAAAAAAAAAAAAAAGCATTTAGTATACCCACTCAATCTATTTCTCATTTTAACGTCTTTAAAAAAAAATACTGACCCTGAAAATTTTTGTTTTTATTTAATTACATGTACCTGCCGACAGGTTAACTACATTGAAGAATTTGATTGTATGGCACGAAGAACTACAAATATATGGTTGAGTCCATATTATTATTATTATTATTATTATTATTATTATTATAAACGTAGAAGGAGAAAAGGTTAATTACTGATTAGAATTCAGTTCACGAGAACGAAAAGTCTCCATCAGCTGGAAAACGAGGATATGGTTCTCTATTGTTTTACATTGACCAATTCAAAAATTACCCCCCCTTTCTTTTTCGAAAATTACCCCTTTCCATATTTGCTTTAATTTCTTCTCTCTCTCTCTCTCTCTCAATCAATCTGCTTTTTTTTTTTTTTTTTGAAAAAAAAAGAAAGAAATAAAGAAAGAAGGAAGGGAAATTTTATTCTCCATGCATGTAAAAGAAAGAAACAAAGAAAGGACAATTTTATTATTTTCGATCCATGCACGTAAAAAACAGTTTGATTTGTAGTCTATGGGAAGTACGATTTAGTAGTCTCATTTCCGCATGAAATATAGCAATTTTCAACACTCAAACTATTCTCAATTTTGTGTAGTAGAAGCGGAATATAAATGCCAATACTAATCATTTTAGAACAACTACCCTAATATGCATGGCCCCCTGAAATTCTAACAAACGAAGATATATATATATTATCAAAAACAAAAAAAATTTCTATTAATAAATTTGGCAAGAGTAATCTTTTCAATTCTAAAAGAAAAAGGTCATAAAATACAAATATTGCAATCCAACTAACACAAAAGGAGTACATACACTCTACCGCAGAATTCACGTGGGAAGTATAAAATTTAACATTATGTCCGTTCCGTTTATGTACATTATTGTAAAAAAGCTAAAGATCTCTCTTTTTCTCTCACTCCTATATAGTGCATTAATTAATTTAAGGGACTTAATATATTCCCAAGAGGTCAATGGACAGCTCAATCGAACTTGGGAATTCGAACACTGATAAGAGAGAGTCCCCTCTTTCCTAGCTTTACACTTGGAAGCTGTCAATGTTCAAACATTACCGCAGCATGAGTTGTAAATCTCTGTCCTCTTTCTATTCTTCAACTAGGACTAAACTAATTAAACACCATATATAGTTGGCTTCCAACCTTTGAATTTATGCTTTGGAGTTCCAATCCAATGTGAGAAAGCCAACCATAGTTTCCAACCAAGAGGACCAACATAAGTACATTGATATCTCTCAAAATATATATATATATTAAAATACTAATTGTACTTTTACATCGATTTATATCAAAATACTGTATTAAAGTAATTTTAGATTCATCCATCATTATATTGAATTAATTTAGCGCCTGATCTATAATATTATATTAATAACGTAAACAATCGCAACTCGGTCAATTTCTATCCAAAACATTGTTAGTTAAAGTTACAATGTTATATAAGTTATTTCAGAGTTTCTAAATGAGTCCAAACTAAATTATTAAGTACTCAATTAGACCCTTAATAATTGAACTCGTCGTATAATTATACATGGATTAATGGATAATACACAAACATCAACATGTTCTACTGAGATAATGAGGAGATAGTTCATCTAAATTCGTGCTTACAATAGTTGTGACACTCGTGATGTTATAACCATGGCGATTATTGTCTATGATTGTTGATCTCATTTTCCCAACATTTTTAACTATGGTGATGTGGAATATGTGTACTTTCTTGCGGATACCAAATCTAGACCAGCTACACAAATATTATTCTCTCGTGGAAAATTTTAACCACACAATTAGGTGGGTATGTGTTGGGACTTTGGGAGTGACAGAGAGGCATATTGGTCTAGAGACATATTTTGAAAGGTTCTGACGAAGCAGCTGAGTCATGTAACTATTGGATCATGATCAGGAACTTATATCATCTTCTGAGCAGAATATGCTTTATGAATGTAACTACTAAATTTGAAAGGACCACCGCCAGATTTTTCTCTCATACTTAATACCCAAAAGTCTCTGCTACAATATCCAGCAAAGATATATTAGTTGTAACACTATTATTTGGTACAAATTAATATGAGATACGTGTTAGATTGATCAGATCCAAATTATGCCTTGAGATCTATCCAATTATAGCTCTGAGATTTTTCAGATTTGTTTATTGTAATTTTTCTTTCTCATTTTGGAAACAGATCAGGACATCGGACAGATAGGATGAAACATAAAAATTACAGGAATGAGATAGTGGGCTAAGAGTTGAGATCCTCTACGGCCCAACCAATCACTTCCCAATAAGGGATTCCGGTAAGAGTATTTATATGAATGAAATGGCAGTTTTTTCTACCTCATTCTAAGAAATTACCATTTTTCTTACTTATTTATTTTTATTTTTCCCGCTAAATGGACGTTTTTTTCAGTAGATCAATTTTATGTTATGGTGTATTTTTTATATTATGGCATATGAATTTTGTGTATATATCACTTTTACGTACAGTATATCTATATCTATTTCATATTACCTATATCAACATATAAGTGATCTTAATGGTGATTTATACAAATATTGTATTTATCCATATATATAAACTGATACATTCGGCATTTTTTAATAAACTCAGCCATTTTGTAATAGTGTTATAAGAAATGGACATTTATTAAGTAAGGAACCAAAATTTGGCTATTTAGCTAAGAAGTCCTTCAGGTAATTAGGCTGAGTAGCAGTTTCTGAGGATACTATTAGATTTATATAGTTAAGTAGGCAATTACTATTTTTTTCAAATATTTAAGTAAATTTACCACCACCATTAGATTCTACCATTTTTAGGAGAGAATTAGTCAAGAATCTGTCAAGAATTCATCAAGAATGCATCAAGGATCCCTCAAAAATCTGTCAAGATCACCACCGACGTCAAGAATCTGTCAAGAATCCGTCAAGAATCTATCAAGATTGTCAAAAATCCGTCAAAAATTTATCAAGAACTCATCAAGATCGTCGCTGATGTCAAGAATCCATCAAGATCATCAAGAATTCGTCAAAATTTTATTAAGAATCCATCAAGATTGCCGACATAAAAAATTGTTCAAGAATTCATCAAGATCGTCAAGAATTCATTTTTAAAAAGTGGTATGGTGGTAGATTTAATTAATGAAGAAAAAAAAAGTGGCCTTTAGCTAATTTATTTATTTACATAATCATGCTATTAAGCTATTCCTTTAAATAAAAGAATTTTTTTTTTTTTAAAAAAAGAGCTTTCCGTGAAAGAAGCTTCAATTATGGGCTACTGCTGACACAGGGGCCCAATTTGTATACCTGAGGGGCCTTAAATAATGAGAACCCTATTGAACATTACTCGTCCAGTTGTCCAAGAAGACTAACCATATGGTGTTGTTTGAAAGGAATAACTTCAAAAAAATACTTTCAAGTATTACATTTCCACACTTTAAACCTTGATCTTTGTTTGTTCAAAATTATACCTTTGTATTTTAAATCTCTGTAAATTTTTACCTTTTTGTGTACAAATTAAGCGATTTGTGCTAACTATTTTAACTTATTTTTTAATAAATTTTTCGTTTAATTAGCAGAAATAAGATATCCTCAATTCAGATTCAGTTTTGATGAAATATTTGTTGGTCAATTTAAATGTAGAATGTACAAATTTGTAGAGATTTGAATGTAAAGATATAATTTTACATAAGCCAAAAGTCAGAGTTAAAAATTGCGGAAAGTTCATACTTTGGTTTTCTTTTTTTTTTCTTTTTTTTTCCAAATAACCCTGTTTGAACTTGAAAACATTAGATTGAGAAATGAAAATGGATCCCTAAAAAACGAAAAGACCTGACTAGTGTTCGAAATTGAAAACAATAGTGACGTAAGTGACATATTTGTAACCATGAATTTATGATTTTTTTAGACCAACAACTGGTATTTAATATTATCACACTCTAGAAAAGTGATTTTACAAAAAAGTTAACTGCAAAAAAAAAAAAAAAAAAAAAAAAAAAACAATTGAAGTTCAGCCTTTCAACAATTTAAATCTTATGTTTTGCCTTCTTCAAAAAAAAATAAAATAAATATATATATATATACATTCATATTTTGAAATTTAAAAAATTTGTACCCTCTGTCAATATCTTGACAAATTTATTTCCCAAAAATTATGAATCTAAACTCAGGTTATGTTATTCTTATTTCTAAATATTTAAAACATTTATAAAAAAAACATCATTTGGACTAATATTAATTGGGCAAAAAATATAGAGATGGTGTAAATTTTTTAAATTTCTAAATTTAAATGTATTTCTTTGCACACAAACCAAAACATAAAGTTTAAATTATAAAAAGCTAAACTTCATCGATTTTTTTTCTTTTTGCAGTTAACTCATTACAAAATACTCCTAAAAAGTCAACTGACCTCAAAACACTACTACTTACTAGTCAGGTGGTTGCGTAAGCGTAACCAGTTGGACTTGGACCACAGCAGGATAGCTGGTAGTAAGTAAGAAGAGCTTAGTAGGGTGGCCATTTTGGACCAGATATTAGGTTTCATTTATTTGAAAAAATCAATGGTTTTAAATTAAAAAAATTCATTATTAATCGTTGTCCAAATTCAGCATTATATAGTCAAACTCTGTGTTCTTTGAGTCCACGTTTAAGAAAACTCCTTGAAGTTTAAAGTTCCTTGTTTATGCATTTTTTGTTAGTTTTTAATAAATCTCCATTGCTTGTTTTTCGGGGGGTTTAAAAGGAGAAAGAAAAAGGAATAATGATCATTTTATCCCCTGCATTGACCACGCATTTTCCAAAATGACAAATTTATATCATGTACATTTGTAAGTTTTTAATTGTTACTATTACTTATAATATTATAATGGAATTAATTCGTCATTCCAAAATTATAGGGTCAATCCAAGAATAAAAACATAAAATAAAGGGGAGAAAAATATATTTACCCCCGCCCCCAAAAAAAACAAAAACATTCTCTTTAGCGGGAAGAATAAAACTACAAAGAAGCACACACCAAAACTGTAATAGGTAATATATATCTAATATTGATTTATGTCAACGTGTTAATTTTTGATTGTAATGTTATGTATCTTATAATATTGGAAAGTTCTGAATAATTAAATGAAAAAAAAAAAACAAAAACAAAAACAAATTGCACCATAGGATGTGAGATATGCATGGCTGAGTGTAGGACTTAACAAACGTTCGTATGTATTCGTCTTTTGGAAAAACTAAATTTTAAGCTGTCACGATCGAGTACTAAATCTCTTGTCGCCAAAAGTCTTTTTTCTTTAGTAGCTTCTTCCTCGTTAAAGTCCTTTTGGTACGTATAGTAGTGTTTTTGAACTTCAGATAAAATCAAAACTAAAAATTTCCATATCAATATGGGAGAATTCTCATCCCAGCCCTTTATTTGTTACCAATAAGAGTCACAAGGATTTCAGATGTATCATGTATATATATATATATATGGTAGACTAGTCGTCAACCCCGCATATTATACATGCGCACGGCATTTTGTCTTGAGCTGAGAAAAGAGAGGCTATGTAATATGTTAGACCTAATTAATATGATGGAGCATTACTTGACTAGTTGACTTGGGGATCAATTAATTAATAGGATTTATGTAAAATTATAGCATTTTTGTGTCACAACTTTTTAGTAGTTTTAGAATTAAAGTTGACACGTGAATACTAGGGCCTTGAGTAGCTATTTATAATGTGTATGGTTATATCATGGAGTGAATATAGTACACTGCTTTTAAAATTATTGGGATAATATCACTTTTATATCTTGAATTTTGAATAATATCACTTTTATATCCTGTATTTTGACTATTTGTTCAATTTATACTTTATGTTTTAGTTATTATTAACATTGACATTTAGAATTAAAACATGTTATAAATTTATACCATGACATTAATTTAGAGTAATTAATTTACCAAGATGTCACTTTAAAAATTAAAAATAAATCATATAAAAACTGATCCGAAAATAAGTTTATTAAATCATCTTGATAAATTAAGTGTTCTAAATTGGTGTTAGGTATAAATTAAAATACAAGGTATAAATTTTAAATCTAAAAGATAATAACTAAAATATTAAAATATAAATATAAATTAAACAAAGTGTCAAAATGCAAAATGCAAAGTATAAAAGTGATATTAAGATTTAGAATTTTAGATATTGTTATGTCATTAACTTGTGTTTTAAGTTTTAACCATAGTTTTAGTTTTACCAACTCTGCTCAGGAAACTGGAAAAGTAGCAGCTGCACAGACAGCTATAGCGTAACGTGTCCCATTTGATCCACCACGTGTCACCTCACACGTTACTAGTCTTTCTGACCCATCTTTTGATCCCTTTCGTCAACTTATAACTTTGCCACTTAATATTAAAAAAAAAAAATTAAAAACTATCAGAACATATTCAGGCTACACTTTGCCACTCCATTTTATTTATTTATTTATGTATTTTTAACATGTCAGGTCTTTTCCATTTATTGAGAAGATCTTTTCCCATTATTCATTCATTGATAACTCATCAGCTTCCAAACCAAAGCTTCTCACCCCATTGAATTTTCTTTTCATGACTCAAAAATCAAAACCACTAACTAAGAATTAATATACTATACCGGGGAAAAAAAAAAAAAGCTATGGAAAACAATAAAAATATTTCTTCAGAAAAATTACCAGTGCTACTGAAAAAGAGGTCTCGACCAAGAAGAGCTACAACCCAAGACTGCATCATCAGCGTGGCCGAAGCTACAAAAGAGATCGCTCTTGCTTTGAACCTCCATAGATCATCATCTTCATGTGCTGACGTGGCAGAGAATAAAACCCCTAGTAGTCTTAGTAGTACTACTTCTCTATTAGGTAACAATATTTTTAATGCCTATAATAACTTATATGACTTTGATGATCACAAGCCTAAAAATTCAAATAATATCTACTCATGTTGTTCATTGATGGAGTCAATGCCTCTCCCTGAACCCACATGGTCAACGACTGCGCCTTCGGTTTTGGCTTCTACTTCTTTAGAATCTAATAGTAAGGACTTAGAAGTAGTACTTGATGAGTACTACTACTTTGGGGATCAAAACGAAGCCTCTTCTTATAGTTGGTGGAGAGGGTTTTTGAAGAGCTTAGATGGGAATAATGTTAATATTAATATCAGTGATAATATTTCTGAGGAATATGATTTGAAATACTCGATGGGGAATTCTAGGGTTGTCGATGAAGTACTAGGTCATGATAAGAGCCGTTGTTGTACTCCCGACGAGTGGTTGTCGTTTTCGACGGCTGAAGATGATTATGACTCATGAGTGAGACAAAATGACATTTACCAACCCCAACTCCTAATGTCCTATAGGCTATATTTTGTTGCAGGTTTTTTCTTTCTTTTTATTTTTTCGCTTGAAATATATTTTATTGTAGGTTTACCAATTAATTATTTAGATTCTGTAATATTGGTGATATATGCACTTTTTTTCGATACGACATTTTCCTAATTCTTGTTATCCTTTATTTTCGCAGATGGTATCATGACTAATACCAATTTGGTATACATATGTATGTATGAGGTTTTATTTATTTATTTTTAATAACAGTGCTGCTACTTATTTACCAACGTATTGAAAGCAGCTTATATTTCTAATATGGATCAAGGACTTTTCTTATTATTACAATAATTTGTATAATTGAAAATCTTTACGGGCTAGAGACATGTAGATTACATAAAAGCTCGATATTTAGAAAAGAAAGTCGAGTTGTGAACTACAAGTGGAGGTGCAACAATGGGCTGCCCGGCCTGGCCTAGCCCATTTTAGGTAGGTCTTTCTCGGGCCACAGGTCGGATCAGCTCGGCTTATTATTTTCGTGGGTCAGGCCGGGCCGACCCACGAAAAAAAGGGTAGTCCAACCTAGCCCAGTCCATGGGCTACCCTATACATGGGTTGGACTGGGCCGGCCTGCAGGCCAGGACTGTCCAACCCACGGGCCAGAGTGGGTCGGCCCATGGGCTGGCCCATCATGGGCCAGCCCATTTTATCCCACCATGGGCCAGCCCATTCTAATTTAAAAAAAAAAAAGAAAAAAAAGTCATTTTATTTAACTTTAAAGTTATTTTTTTATCAAATCCTAAATAATTTACATACAATTCCAAATTAATTTAAGTGTTAATTAATATAAACAACAAAAAAATATTTACTAATATAAGAAAAATTAATTTGGATAGATTTTAATAATTATGTAAATTATTAACAAAATTTTTATTTATGACTTCTTTATTAAAAATTTTACAAGTCAAATTTAGTGGGATAATACAAAACTTTAGTTTAGTAAAAGAAAAATTGTATAAAATGTTTTAAGATTATACAAACAAAATTAAAAAAAGAATAATAGAAAAAAAAAATATAAATAAAAGAAGAATGGGCCGGCCATGATGGGCTAGCCTGCGATGGGCCAGCCCACCTTGGCCCATCGTGGGCCGGCCTGTCCTAATCCAGGCCCAGTCTAACCTTTGAACTTTGGTGGGCCGGGCCAGGCCGATCCATAACCCGCGGCCCATGGTTACATCTCTAACTATAAGTCCACAACCCTGAAAAAAGATAAACTAAAAAGGCAAGCGGTAAAATAGCTCATTACGCACAATGCACAAGAAACTTAATGGGGCTAAGCATTTATTACTGTAATCTAGAAGCCCAAACAAATTCAATGGGCTAAATGCAAAGAGGAAATTAAACACCCGTTTTAGATAACATAGTCGAATACGTACCTTTTTTTTAATCATATTTTTACCCATTTTTAGGTATACCTTGTCTTCCTATTTTTAGTTATACTTTACACATAAAATGTATCTATACCTATTTCTCCCTAAAAAAAATTGTATACCTATTTCTACGATTTTTGACCATCTGATCTGGTATTTTCTGAAAAAAAAAGAAAAAAAACTCCTAGTAATACTTCTATCTTATTTATTGTATTATGTCAACAGTTTTTTTTTTTTTTTTTGCTGATTTCTTTTTTCTTTATGGTATTATATTGCTTGAAATTGAATCTAGCATGCAACTCATGTATCAAAAAATAAAAAAAATCCAGCATGCAATTAGTTAAGTTTCCAGAACCAGCAATTATAACCTTCTTGAACTCCTTTTGGGCCCTCCTCTCCTGCCATGCTCCTGATCACATCAGGCCTACGACTGGCCCTTACCCTTTTGGTCCTGTTCAAATAGGGGAATTTGACATGGATAGTAGTAAGTTGGAATAAAATGACTTTTATAGGATTGTTTTGAAAAATGATTTTCTAGTAGTGTCACACAGTTGCGTGAATGGGGTCACACAATTTGTGATCATTGATTAATTCTAAAAAAATCATAATTTTATGGTCATGAATTGTGTGAACCTAGCACTCCTCAAAATGTCATTTTGGTCCAAATTACTACTACTCAGGTCTATTTCCCTAAGAAAAACAATGAACCACTTATTCATGGGGATTTAGGAAATGGATTGAAGTTGTGACTTTTTTAAATGACTTCTTTATGCGTATTTTTCAGAATAATTTGTTTTTGAGTAACAAATATTCTTATGACTTAATTAGTCATAAAATTGATCAGTTTTTTTTAACTGAATTTTTGAGTTTTGAAACTATAGGTAAAAATTTTCTGAAAACTGCAATAGTTCAAAAACTATTTAGTTTGCCACTATATAGTAAAATTTAGATTTTTGTTTTATAAAACTAAAATTTAGAATTTAAAACAGCTAGTTATACAATATTTCTGCCAGGGCTAGCCCAGGCCCATAAACAGGCTTGGCCCAGCTTTGTATCATTCAAGATGGACGGCTGGTCCAATCGACAACTCTATGTCACCAATACGTCTCATGTGCATGTGTGTGACAAGCAGGACAACCCATTTGACCGGTCTCCAAGTAAAAGCTGCAAATTGGTTCGATAGATTGCGACTCATTACCTAACATAACAAAAATTGATCATACTCAACCATGGCCTATCAATCTCATGACCTTTACTTTAAATTTGATAGGTCATATATGTGAAAACCAATCATTGAACTAGTTTTTAACCAAAAAAAAAAATCATTGAACTAGTTAGCATCGAATGCTCTCCCCTAATTTCCTATTATTTTCAGAGACCTTGCTCCATTTTGGGGGGATATATGTATATTATATATGTATTATGTGAGTATATATTATAAGTCCTGACAGCTTCAAGGACCAAAGCCTAACAAAATCCCTAAGAACCGAAGCTCCATACTAGGCGGTTGTTCATTGAGGCCCCACAATGTGATCTATGCGGGTTTCACAAAATTATTTAGATCGATCAAAGGTTGGGCTTGACTGCCAGGATTTTTTGTTAGCTAAATGTACCTAAAAATTAAATCTTTGTGTAATTGGTTACCCTACAGCTTTAATTCTATTCCTATGATCCACAGAATATTATTGTAGTCACAACACTAATGATTTAATGCCTTAATGGGTAAATGTATAATATCATAATACCATGGAGATGTAGGTTTAACGTTTTTAAATTCATGGAAAACCATTTGTTTTGAACCATTCAACCAAAGCCACCCGTAAATCCACTAACTCCAAAAGCTCGTTATTTACATGTGAGAGTTGTTGGGGTTGAATTTCGTTCCTCGAAATTTATTGGTCCACGTGTCCAAGGAAATTAAAAGGGGTAAGAGTTTTCAGCAAGAAGGTAATTTGCCAGCTGGAGTTTCTAGCTGACCAATAAATGTACGGCTCAAATTTGGAGTCGGCCATATCATAAAAAGCTCAAATAGATACCCGATTTGAATAAGATTCTAATTGATTTTGACAAGGTCAGCATATCTGTTATTTGATCATATTTATCCTATTTTGAATCACAAGATCAGGTAAGTATATTGATTCTCATTTAATTCGATTACCCATAATTATCAGATAATTATGGAGAGTCCTATTAAAAGGAAAACATTTTTCCTATGAGAATTCTTCTTATTTGATAACCATTACTGACTTGAGCGTCGGAGTGTCTTTTTTGCAGGTCCCCCGGCGTCCCAAGAAGTTCCTGTCACAAGTTTCGTGGTGACCATTGGCCTCCCGTTCAAATAATTGTAGGATTCACCGTCTACAAGAGTTGTGAATGTCTTCCTAATTAGTCAAAAAGAAAGTTGTCCCTGCAGATTATTACAAGGGTCTTCAATCATGGTGTTTAAAGTAAAAATTAATTGTAGTTATCCGTTTAAATTAAGCGTTGGATTTCTTTTGAAAAGCAAAAATAGAAAAATTTAAAATAAAACGATCAAAACAACCAAAAAAAAAATTAAAGAAAGAAAAATAATATCTTACTTCTTTTCTTTTCTTTTTTTTTCTTTTAAAATCTAAATAGTACCAATTTTTTTAAAAATAAAATAAAATAAAAGCACGATAGACTGACTAATCGAATGCCAACTAGATTGACACCTCGAAGTTATCCCTCACGTACGTATATATGCTTAACAACTCTAATTAGAAAAAAAATATCATAATATGATTGAAGTATATTACCATGAAAATTTGTTAAAATTAATTAAGAAGTCATATTAGCTGTACACTTTAATTGGGTCATGTATACCAAATTTAAGCTTATTCTTAAAAATAAATGTGCTTTTCCTACTCATCAATTAATGTACCTAGTTACGAGATATAACTATAATTCAATATGAGCTGATCTAGTAATTATACCTTTATACATCACTGTTAAAAATTATTGGCAGACGTTCGACAATCAAATACCTGTCGTCTATACGTGGACTTATTTTATTACATATATTGGTGTAGCTAACAAAAACAATGTTTCTGGTCGACACGTACAAAAATTTGATTGCGAGATGAATTTGGACCCTTGTAGCCATGAATGAATAAGTTATCGAAGGTCCCATAAAGCTTCAACGGTGGAATTATTTAAGCTTGAAAATGATTCATCTCCTGCAGAAAGATGCCTCTTGGTGGGGATAAAATAGGGTGATCTAGTGGAGGTGAAGCTTGGAGAAGCAATAATAAGGATAAGCTCCATTAATGCAAATGTTTCAGATTTAAAAGGACTTTTATCTTTTCCACACATTCCATATCAAACAGCAATATTCCAGAATCTAGTTGCAGTGATGGGTATAGTCTAATAGTCTATAGACCTAGATATATCTTTAGAAATTAAGTGGTCCAAAAAATGAGCATTCTGTTCATTGTACTAGCCAATAATTTAGCTTGTGTCGGGCCCTTAGCTTAGGTTAGGAGAATGTCCAAACCCCATGTACACGAGGGGCTCCTGGTTGGATCCAACTGGTCTTATTTAATGCACTCCTATATATAATACTTAAATATGCAATAAATAAATTATTTATACATGCATGCATGGGTTCGGTTTGAACAAATTAGGAAGATTTTGGCAAATTTTCATTCAAAAAATTTGGTTTATATATTCTAATGAATTTTAATATCATGCTGCATGCATGAATGGGCTATGCAATTTTTTTCAGTCTAATTCGAGACAAGAAAGAGAGAGTAATTAATTAACCCGGTCCCTCTAATCATGAATGGATTGAAGTCCAATTGGATTGACATTTTTTTAAGCAAACACCCCAAGAGGAGGTTAAATTATTCAACCAAAAAAGAAAAAGAAGAAAGAAATTTCGAAAAAAAAAAAGAACAAAATTTTAAGTCAAGCTACCTGATCGAAAGCCCGTTCTTCTATACTCACTCCTAATTCAAGGTACTAGGGTATGTACATTCTATTAAGGAGGATTTTGAGTTGTTTAAACGGAGGAATAATACACATTTTATGAGTACGTCTTGAGTACTCCCTGCTCAAACCTTAATTAGGGTATAATTTTTTTCTTTTGGGGGGGTGGGGGGGAGGGTGTTAGAGAAAACTAATAAGAGATTAGTTAGCTATTAGTTAGTTAGTTATGACACGTGTACTGTTCTAATATTGATTAGTTAGTTTGTTATAACAGACACTAGTTATTAGTCTATATAAGTAGAATACTCTGTACTATTCTCAAGTTAATGAATACAGATTGAGATTTCCTCTTTTAAACATTCTTTTACATGGTATTAGAGCTTTGAGAAGCTTCAATGACGGTTCAATCTTCAATGGCATCAACTAGCTCTGCTCCTCCTGTACCTGTGACTTTTAATCACACAATCTCAGTGAAGCTCGACAATGAGAATCATCTCCTATGGAAGCAACAGATCACTGCAGCAATTCATGGCCACAATCTCTTCCATTTCATCGATGGATCTCGATCCCCACCAGCTCAATTTCTCAATAAACAAGGCCAAGTTCATGGTGTTATGAATCCAGAGTACTCTTACTGGGTTCAGCAAGATCAGTTACTAGTTTCATGGCTATTGTCATCGATGACTGAAAGTGTTTTGACCAGAATGGTGGGATGTGAGACTGCAAATCAGATCTAGAGCACTCTTGAGTAATTCTTTGCTTCACAAACTCAAGCAAAGATCTCTAAATTGAAGACTTGGCTTTAGAATATTAAAAAAAGTTTCGAGCTTTCTCAATGAATTTCTTCTAAAAATCAAGAACTGTGTTGATAGATTTGCTTCGATTGGTCATCGAGTATCTTCTTCTGATCATATTGAAGCAATCTTCAATGGATTACCCGAAGAATATGATACTTTTGTAGTATCTGTTAACTCACGAACTAACTCTTACGTGGCTCAAGAAATGGAGGCTTTAATTTTAGCTTAAGAATCTCGAATTGAGAAACATTCTAAGGAACTCGACTCTGCTCCACCACCTCTAAACCAGGCTAATCTTGCAACTCATCAGAATTATAAGAAACAAAATCGTGGAGGTTATAATGGTTTCCATGATCAAGGATCTAAGAGTTTTCAGCATTCAAACTCTCAAGGCTAGAGGTTACAATTCTGCTCGAGGTGGTTATAATAGAGGTCATTTTTCAAATGGCCGAGGTTCTCGTGGTGTTGGTAGGCAATCTTAGAGTTAACCTCGACCAAAGTGTTAATTGTGTGGCAAATTCTGTCATGTTGTTTTTCAATGTTGGCATTGATTTGATGAAAATTTTCAGGAGTTTTCACCGTTTCAATCTTATGGTTCCTCCTCTGGTTCCAATCCATATATGTCTGCAATGGTTGCAACACCGAATACTCTTACTGATATGAGTAGGTATCTAGATTCTGGGGCTATCCACCATCTAACTCCTAATATCAATAATCTCTTGATCAAACAAGACTACACTGGCAGTGATCAGATTCATATGGGTAATGGAACAGGTCTGAACATCTCTCACATTGGTCAATCTTCCTTTTATTCTCACTTTTCACCTAGAATTCTAACTTTGAATCAACTTTTACATGTTCCCTCTATTACAAAGAATTTACTCGGTATCTTAAAGTTTGCTACTGATAATAATATCTTTTTTGAATTCTTCCCTAATCATTATTTTGTTAAAGATCAGGTTTCCCAACAGGTTCTTATGGTGGGCAAACTTAAAGATAGTTTATATATTTTTAACACACCTCATTACATTTTACCAAAGTCATCATTTTCCTCTTCTTTGCATTGTAATCCACATACAATGTCTCATTTTTCTGCCTAATGTAATACTAATTTATGTTCTAGTATACCACATTCTAGTTTGAACAGCTTTGATCTATGGCACTCTAGGCTAGGCCATCCTTCTGTACAAGTTGTTCATAATGTTCTCAATAAATGTAAACTCTCACATATCAATAAAATCAAACCTTCTTTCTATAATGCTTACTGTCTTGGCAAAATACATAAGTTTCCTTTTCCCATTTCTACAACTGAATATCATAAACCTCTTGAACTAGTTCATACTGATCTTTGGGGTCTCGCTCCAATTTCTTCTACCGCTGGTTATTGCTACTACATACATTTTATTGATGCTTATACTCATTATACCTGGTTGTATCTGTTGAGAAATAAATCTGTGCTGGAATTGCCTAATACTTAGCGCAAAAATATACATATATGCAAACTATGGAAAATACATGATCACATCATGAACATAGTGGAATAATTAGCGGATTTAGGTTTTAAAATTTTTATATGAAAACAGTTTTCATAACCATATTACATGTATATATCATATACAGGATCATGTATAACATAAATCAAATCTAGATGCATAAACCCTAGAGATGGGATTAGGGTTTACCTCTTGTAGCGTGCTCCTTCTTGATCTCCTTGTTGATGGTGATCAAAGCTCCAACCCTAGATCTTCTTGTCAACGCTCTTGCTCTTGGTTGATTAAGTGAGTGGGCACCAAGTTGAATCCTTCGTTGGAGAACGATCAAGAATACCTTCTTGATCTTATGGAACACCAGGATGTGAGATGAGAGTGTGAGGTCGCAGGAAACTTTTTCTCTCCTCTCTAGCCTTAGGTTGGCCGAATTTTCTCTCTTTCTCTATGCCTTAGGCGTGTGGCTCTCTTAGAGTTTTTGTGCAGTTTTTTCTCTCATATATCTTATATATATGGGACCAAAAGCTGCTAACCCTAGTCCAACTAGGATTGGGCTTGTTCTCCAATTTGGGCTTTGGGTGTATTTTTATAAATATATCCAACTCATGTAACTTATTTATAAAAATACCAACTTCTGTGTAGAATCATTATTTTACACAGTTTCATGAAATTAATTTCATAAATACCACCAACCAATTAATGAGTTTTATTGAGTTAGACAAAGGACCTAATGGATCCAAATAATCTAAGCTCTAATAATATAATAAATACATAATAACTCTTATTATGGTATTTATATAAATATTATTAGTAAATGGGACACTCCACTAAAGGCCCAATACTGTACTCTTAGATTAGATGTCATGCCTTTTATAGAGATTTAATCAATTAGCCTTGATTAATCGATCCATCTAGTGTATTCTATACCACACATAGAATCCCTATACAATGTCGTTGTTGGATAGGTGAAATTACCGTAATACCCCTCTAACACCTATTTACCTTTAAGTTGCCATCTTTCTATTAAGGAATAATGTTGTCGATAATTTTGTTCTCAATGGCCATTTAGACAAAAATATCAACCAATTCACAAAATGAATACTAAGATCTTATATTTAATTATTCCATGAATCTTGAAAGAACCTAAAGTGGCATTAATGTATAGTGTCCTTAACTATTTGGTGTTCCCATCAATTCATAAACCATAACTTCCAATATGCCAGAGTTCACCTCTAATTTCATATAGGCTAGTCTTTTAACAAATCAAAAGGCTACAACCCATGAAAGCAAGTCCAGTCAAATATCAAGGATTAAGATCTATATGCTAAGAGCTAGTTTCTGGTAATATAAGAATTGAGTTACGGCACTCTAATTCTTTATATTGCCTGGTCCAGTTCAATACACATAACTTATTTATGTTGTATTAGTGTTTCTATCAGAAGTCACATACTTCAATGATTTGAGACACATCATTCCCGTTGAGATAGACAAATACTACAACCTATAATAAATAAAGTATTCCTTCTTTATTTACAGATTGTGAACTAATTTATTTAGACTCAGATAAAGAAACAAGTCTCCCCATAATTAACACTTAATCATGTTTGTTTCTTTATACACAAGCAAAGTCATGGAATCTTTTTCAGATAAATAAACTATTCAACTAAGATAGTTTAATCTAGCAAATATCATAATTGCATATAAGAGAAAGTTGTTTATACTCAAAGGGTATAATTGAAAATATGCATTTTAGGACAAATATCCCAACAATCTGAAGCTTACAAAACCTTTGATAATTTTCGAACACATGCTAAATTATAGTTTGGTACTAAACTCAAGGCTGTTCAGTCTGATTAGGGGGTGAGTATTGCGCTTTTTCAGCACATCTTGCAGAAAGTGTCTTGTCCATCAACTCATCAACAAAATAGAGTAGCTGAGCGGAAACACAGATAGATAGTAGTGAATGGTTTAGCTCTCTTGGCCAAAGCTTCTCTCTTGTTGAAATACTGGGATGAAGCTTTCAGAACTTCAGTTTATTTGATTAACAGACTTCCTACACCCTTGCGAGGAGGTAAATCCCCTTTTGAAGCTCTTTTTGGTGCTGTTCCTAATTACTCTACACTCCGGATATTTGGATGTGCTTGTTTTCCAAATGTTAGACCATTCAATAAACATAAACTTAAGTTTAAATCAGCACAATGCATCCGTTTAGGGTATAGCTTGAATCATAAAGCCTATAAATGTCTTCATCCTATTGGCAGAGTTATTATCTCTAGAGATGTAATTTTTAATGAAGAGTTGTTTCCATCAACAACAGCTTCACTTTTTTCTACTTCTAGCTCAGATATACAGGTTTTCTCAGGTCCACTAGCCAATCCACCAGTACCGCTTCCTGTTCAATTTGGTTCAATCCCTATAGGTTCATGTGTTAATGCAGAACCTTGTGTGCCTAGTCTTGTCCATACCTGTGCAATTCCTTCTGCTACAACTGATCACCTAGTTTTATTCCTTGTACTCCAGCAGCTGATAGTTCTATCACTACCAATTTTGTCTCCCATCATAGTATGCAGACTCGTTCTAAATCTAGTATCTACAAACCAAAGGTTTATGTGACTTCTCAAGAACCAAGTTTTGTTGCAGAAGCTTTACAACATGAATACTAGAAGTTGGCAATGCAAGATGAGTATTTGGCTCTTATCTAAAATGACATTTGGTCACTTGTTCCTCTTCATCCTAATAGACAACCTATTGGTTGTAAATAGATTTTCAAGGTTAAAGAAAATCTTGATGGCAGTGTACATAGGTATAAAGCCAGATTAGTAGCAAAAGGCTTTCATCAAGTTCCCGGTTTTGATTTTAATGAAACTTTTTCTCTAATAGTCAAGCCAACAACTATATGAGTCATTCTCACTATTACCTTGTCTAAAGGTTGGAGTATACGTTAGTTAGATGTAAACAATACTTTTCTTAATGGCATTCTGAAAGAAGATGTTTATATAACTCAACCTCCAGGTTTTAAAGAACCTCAGTCTCTTAACTTGGTGTGTAAGCTCAACAAAGCATTATATAGTCTAAAACAAGCACCACGTGCTTGGTTTGATAAACTACATGGCTCTTTGATCTCTCTTGGTTTTGTGTTAGCTAAATCAGATCAATCCTTGTTCATTAGAATCACTTCAGCTCATTCTACTTATTTGCTGGTTTTATGTTGATGATATCCTAGTTACAGGTTCTGATTCTAAAGCTGTTTCACAACTTATCACTCAACTGAATCAAGCTTTTATATTTAAGGATCTTGGAGAAGTTAATTACTTCCTTGGAATCCAAGTGGAGCATACGCGTGATGGTGTAAATTTGTCTCAAACAAAGTATATCAAAGATCTTCTTTGTCGAGCTAAGATGCAATATGCAAATACTTTAACCGCACCTATGACTAGTGGTCGGAAGTTATCAAGCTATGGGAGTAATCATGTATCTGATGTTCAACTTGATGGTAATTTCGAAAATAAATTTCTGAAAAACGATTTTTACCAAAAATAATTTCCACAGTTTTGTAAATAAATCAAGAATGCAGCGGAATAGGTATTTTAAAATTTTCTTGAAATTTTATAAAACAAAATAAACAGGATCGTTGATCTAATATAAATCAATTCATGGATCTTAGTTTAGATAAAACCTAGAAGTACTTCACAACCATTGAGCCTTCTTGTCTATTCTCTAGAGCCTGTTGAATGATCCGGTGTGTGGGCACCTTCTTGATTCCCAACGAGAGATGAGCGGACGATCCAGAAGGCACTCTTCCTTCTCCTTAATTGCACGTCTACGGCCATAAGTATCTCTTCCTCGGCGGCCATGAACGAGCTCGGGATTTCTCTCACTCTCTCTTTTTCTCTCTGTTTCACGTCAAGCACAGTTCTTGTGCTATGGGTGGCATGTGGAACTTATACATAGGCTTAGGAGAACTTTTCTCTTAAGTATTAGAAAGATGTAAACCCTAATAGGCTTATTGGGCTCAACTGACCATTCAATTAGTTATTGGGCTATGTGTAAGCCAGACAGGGGACCTTATAGATCCAAATAGTCTAAGCTCTAATAGGCCAACTACTCACAGTCATAATTAACTCTTAATTATGATTGAGCCTTGTCCATTAATATTGGGGTACTCCACTATAGGCCCAATATTGCACTCTTAGACTAAATGTCATATATTTTCTGTGAAGCTAATTAACACTTTAATTAACTTGATCCATTTATCATATACTATACCTGCAAGATATACCCTCGATGCAACGCTGTACTAGTGAGGTGAAATTACCATATTACCACTCTAGTACATATTTATCTTTGAGTTACCATTTTTCATCTAATGGATAATAATTGACTACGGTGTTTGTAATTACCCATACAAACACAGTCAAATTCACAAAGAGAATACCTAGTGCCTGGTTTTTTATTACCCAAGTCCTTGAAAAAACTCAAAGTGATATTATATGTATGGTGTCTAAATCATGAAGGGCGTTCTCGTCAATTCACAAATCTTATCTTCCAAGATACCAGAGTTCAAACCATATAATCGGAACTAGTCCTTTAGTAAGTCAAAAAGATAAAATTCATGAAAGCAAGTCCGACAATCACTAGGATTAAGGTAATCTTACAATAATGCTAGATTAGTGAAAGATAGAATATTGAGTTACGGTACTTAACCTCAAATTCTATTTTCACTTGGTCCAGTTCAATGCACTTATAACTTTCTTATAACGCAGTAATATTTCTATCCGAAGTTAGATACTTCGATGATTGGAGACTTAATCAATCCTGTTGAAATAGATAACACTACATTCTATGGCAAAATAAAGTATTTCATCTTTATTTGCAGAATATGAACTTTTAGTTTAGACATAATGAAATAAAGAATTTAATCTCCTACATGTGAACACTTCACATAAACAATTCTTTATTACTCATTATTAGTCATGGAAACTTTTAGACGTTTGCATAATAGAAAACATAAACATCACATGTATATAATATGGACATAACATGGAATTTATTAACAACAAATAGATAACACTTAAATCTAATAAACATTGTTAAAATGCCAAACAAAGAAACTGCTTTCTAGAGCATATTCCCAACACAACTATATAAGAGCATCGTTGGAGCCTTGCAATATGCCACTATTACTAGACCAGAGATATCCTATTCTATCAATAGAGTGTGTCAATTATACAAGCTCCGTTAGAAGCTCACTGGAAAGTGGTGAAAGGAATCTTAAGATACTTGGCTGGTACTTTAGATGTTAGGCTTCACTTGCAGAAAAGTTCATCATTAAATCTTACTGAATTTTGTGATACAGACTGGGCATCAAATCTGGATAATATCAGGTCTACATCGAGTTTGTGTGTTTATTTTAGTTCTAACTTGGTAGCTTGGCAATCGAAGAAGCAACATACTGTCTCACGCTCAAGCATTGAAGCTGAGTACAGAAGTTTAGCCACTCTAGTAGCTGAATTAACATGGCTTCAGTCTTTACTCGCAGAGTTACAATTCCCATGTCCTTAAGCACCAATCATTTGGTGTGACAACTTAGGCATGGTGTTATTAACTGCTAACTCTGTTCAGCATGCCAGAACTAAACATATAGAGCTCGATCTTTATTTTGTTCATGAAAGGTGGCTCAAGGAAGCATTCAAGTCAGACATGTACCAGCACAAGATCAAAGTGTAGATGTTCTGACTAAGGCAATTTCTAGTGCTCAGTTTCTTCAAATAAGAGACAAACTCGGAGTAGTTTCACTATCCACTCTGAGTTTGATGGGGAGTGTTAGAAAAAACTAATCAGGAATTAGTTAGTTGTTAGTTAGTTAGTTGTGACACGTGTACTGTTCTAATATTGATTAGTTAGTTTGTTATAACGGACACTAGTCATTAGTCTGTATAAGTAGAATACTTTGTACTATTCTCAAGTTTAATGAATATAGATTAAGATTTCCTCTTTTAAACATTCTTTTATAAGGGGGAACTAACTACTAACCATTAGCACTGTTAGATTGCCAATTATTCATAGCAAAATCTTAAAATAACAATGCCTAAATCATTATATGATCCAGTGAGATAAAAACACTATTATAGTACTCAAACAAACACCACAAGATTCTAATTTAATTTTTCATAATGTGAGTACAGTATTCTACAGATCCCACACAAATTCAATTATTTGTTGAGCAGTATATTATCTTTGTAAAAGAAAAAGTCACCATATTGATCTTAACACGGTTTCTCTCAATTGAGGGATCGACCTCTTGGTCATATGGAGTTTAATTATACTGAGTAGAAAAAGATCAGGTGAAAGATCACAATGAGAGTGAATCAATATAACATTCTTGTGTGCTTACTTTTTAGGGTTATAAAGTTATAATAATACTGCTGTTATCAGTACATAAAAGATGAGGGTATGTACGTTTAATCCAGAAGAAAATGATCAGTACTATGAATTGAAATAACAACATGATCTTTGTGGATAAACCTTTTTTTTTCCTTTTTTTTTTTTCACATTTTCCTTCTATCTATAAAGTATTGATACCGTAATTCTGAAAAAAAAAAAATCATATATAAATAAATTCGGTTGTTTAAAATTTTATTCTTTACTCTTTTTCTAAATTTTCATGATTGAAGAGAATATTAATATGCCGACGATTATATTAATTGCGCACACGGTGAAAGGGACGGCGCATGACCCTTGGCTAGCTGCAAAAAAACGATGAGACAATGGAGTCAAACAGTCAAGGTTGCTGCCAGGCTGGCCAGTATTTCCAGGACTAGGACCGCCGCCCTCATATTATGTATTTTTCTTAAAATGACAAAGCTCCCCTCTCACTATTTGTTTTCTTGAGCGGTGAAATGAGAAAAGTTTCGATAAAATTAAGACAAATTACTATAGAGGTTGTCTGGATTCCCCATATTAATATTATTGTGTACTCCATCGATCACTTGAGGAATATTGGATTTTGTCTGTGTTAAAGAACAGAGCGATAGCTGTTTTGGCTACTTTTTCATTGTCTCTTGTTGTTTGTAAGGCGCTAATTTATGTGAATATATACATATATTATTGCTCCAAATACTTATATATTTTACAAACAAATTAAACAGAAGTACTTCACGGTAGGGCGAGCGCAAAAACAAAAATTATCTATCATTTGTATCGATCGTATCATTTAACCATCATCATATATTTTTGTATCGATCGTATCATTTAACCATCAAATTTCGTATCATCATATATTTTTGTAAATAGTGATGGAGTCAGGAATTCCTTTTAAGAGGCATACACTAATTTTTTTTAAGCTAATTTTAAAACATATTAGTCAATATAAACTAATATAAAATTAAAAAAAATATTTAAAGTAAGTCTAAAGAAAAATCATCTAAAATGAGGGCTAAATTTAGTATTTTAAAATAATATAGTAAAGTTCAGATTAAAAAAAAAAATAGTGGGTCATATTAGGGGCAATATTAAATCGACAAAACTAAAATTTTCAAATTTTTATTAGGGTAAAAATACAATTTTTTTTTAAAAAAATGAGGGGCGGTATATGTCTTTGTTTATAATACATGTATATTATTTGATTGATTTTGATCTTAATTTGATATTCAAAATACCCACAATCGATAGCTTTCCTTTTACAACGACAACTAGATCTCAATATGTTCTTTTCGTTCTTCATGATGGTATCCAAAGCCCTATGAAATTTGGATGCATTTGATTTTTTTGTCATACACTATTCTAAAATATTGGACAAAGAAGTGGATTATTATTATATTGGCAAGAGGTTAATTTTCCTTGTTATAAGTTGTGATAACCAGTAATGCAGATCAATGTGTAAAATAATTGATCATGGCAGAATATTCGCGGAATTTGATTAATTAATTATCATACTTGATTAAGGCTTTATTAACTTTCCTTGCTTATATACTTACTATGGCTTATCAATATCGGAATTAATTAAAGGAGTACAACTGCGTGCCTATCAAAAACCTTTCCCACTCTTGTGCAGTACTGTCCACCAGCTTGTTCCAATTGAATATGTTTCTATGACTAAGAAATTAATAGATATTTTTAAGGAATATTTTCTCTCCCATATAATTGGATGTGAATGTAAAATGTCTTCTCGTTTGAAATTTTTAATTAGTTACTTTCTGGGTTCCACTTCCACTATGAGAATTATATACACTTTTATTATGCATGTAGAAAAAGAACCGACATATAGCCACTACAAGAAAGCAGGTCTATAGCGACGACATCTATAGCGGCAACATATAGTCGCCGCTATAGATTCTATTTATAGCGACGACACGCCGATAGTCGTCGCCATTGAGCAAAAATCTATAACGACGACATTTGTCGTCGCTATAGATGTGAAACTTAGCGATGACTCCCAGATGTCGTCGCTATAGATTGTACGGGAAAACGCGCCCCTCTACAGTAAAGTACCCGCGGGAAAGTAGGCGCCTTTATGGGGAATATTGAAAATATCAGATCCTATAGCGGCGACATTTGTCGTCGCTACAGAGTTTTTAATTTTTTTTTATAATTTAAAATCTAAATTAATTAATAAAAGAATATAAAGCTCTATAGCGACGACATTATTGTCGTCGCTATAGAGTTTTTATATTCTTTTATTAATTTAAAATACGAATTAAATAATAGATAAACTTAAATAAATATATAGCGACGACATTTTGTCGTCGCTATAGCGGAACCCGAAAATTTGGGCGGGTAATTAATGACCGCCCAAATTTGACCCGAAAAAAATTAAAATTAAAACGGTGTCGTTGGGTCTATAGCGACGACATTTTACATATATAGCGGCGACATATAGATCCTGCATAATAAAAACTTCCAGATCATCTTCTTCGGCCATTTTTGGACGAAAATATTTTTCTCTCTCTCTCTTTCTCCTCTCTCTCTCTCCCCAGCCCGCCGACTCTCTTACTCCGCGTTTTCTCTCTCTATCTGAACGTATTGATATCTCTCTCTCTCTCTATATTTCTCTTGTTTTCTCTCTCTCTCTCTCTCTCTCTCTCTCTCTCTCTCTAACTCTCTCTCTCTCTCTAACTCTCTCTCTCTCTATCTCTCTCAGTTTTTAGCGCCGTCAACCTCCACCGTCAACCTCCTCCGACGCCGCCATCTCTCTTACCGGTCAGTTTTTTTTTTTTAAATTTTTTTTACACTATTAAAACTATTTTGTGAATTAATTATTAAAAATATAAAAAATGTGAATACGTTTGTTAGATTAGGGTTTTGTTAGTTTTGTTAAATCTAATTGTTAATAATATGTTAGTTTTATACAATAGTTGAAAATAAATGGGTTAGATTATTATTAAATTTTGGATATATATTATTAGTTAACAATAATAAGTTAGTTTATTTTATTTAAATTGTATAATATGATTTTCCTATATTAGATTTGTGATTTTGTTAGATAATGTAGGATTATTTTGGATTTGTGATATGGTGAGATTATTTTATTTTTAAGAATATTGTTGGATTTACCTTGTTATATTAAAATATTTTTTAGATTATGTTGGTTTGTGGTTAAATTGAATATGTGAGATTAATGGTTGTGTGAAAATGATATGAAAAAATTATATTTGTAAGTAATATAATTTTTGGTCTATGTTGTGTATTTAAATTTAGATTTATGTTAGATTAGATTAGAAATAATAAAATTTGATTAATATGAATGTTAGATTAGTGATTTAATTTATTGATAAATGATGAAATTAGATTAGATTATATTAGATTATATTTTGTAATTTAATTAGAAATATGATCTAATAATGAAAAATATGATAAAAATTAATAAATGATAATATGAATAATTAAATAAATTATTAATTTAATTTAATAAGGTATAATAATAACAATAATATTACACAAAATAAGTAAAAGGTAATAGTCTATACCCAAAGATAATAATTTAATTCAGACAATAAAAAAATACCCAAAAATACACATATAATACACGAAATACCCAAAATACCCCTACAGTAATAAAGTAGTCATAATATTTTATGATATGCAAAAATAAAAATTTAATTCATAAAATACCTAAAATTCCCTTAGACTAATACAATACAAAAAAAGTAATAAAATATGTAAAAAATAAAAATTAAGTCAAAAATACCCAAAATACCCCTAGAGTAATGAAAAACTCAAAATGGTTTTAGAGTAAATAAAAACACATAAAATTAAAAAATATAGTAAAATATAAATATAATTCATAAAATACCCAAAATGCCCTTAGACTAATGAAATACAAAAAAAGTATTTACAAAAATAAAAATTGAGTAAAAAATACCCAAAATGCCCTTAGAGTAATGAAAAGCTCAAAATAGTTTTAGAGTAAATAAAAAACACATAAAATTTAAAAATATAATAAAATATGAATATAATTCATAAAATACCCAAAATGCCCTTAGACTAATACAA
>JXTC01000052.1:736768-751300 GCA_002914845.1 Trema orientale
CAAGCTAAGTAAGTTTTTTATATTGATGATTTGTTGAATGGTCCGAATTGGAGAATTGTAGGACACTTAAGTCATCGAGGTGGATGGGATATTCAAGATAATGATATTGAGCCAGTTGTTCTGCAAAATCATAAATCCTCAAACTTTGTCCTAACGGTTGAACTTGGCGAGCTGGAATCCATTAGTTATACTCGTGGGAGTCAAAGTGAATAAGTTCAAAATTCTGATGATGTTATTTATGATGTGGAAGAAGATGATTTTATTGATGATAATGTGCTTGATCGTGATGACACAATTGATGATTATATAGAAGACGAAGAAGAATTGGAGATGGGTGATGATGATGAAACTGATCAAGATGAACATGAAGATTATATTGATAGCGATGATGATTAATATGAAAATGTCATTAATTATGTATTTTATGATAATATTTGTTACATTGTTAATAAAATATATTTTTTATAAAAATCATTTCTATATGCATCATATCATATTTATACTATTCATCACAATTCTTTAGTTATGGCTACTGTTGGGCCCACATATCATGGAGGAGATGCAGGTGGAGACCCCCCACCAGACCCGTTTAGGATTCCTGCCCCGTGTCAATCAGGTACAAGGAATACATATATTTATCGTTCATTTCATTTGATTGATTATTAACAATTTTTTTGATCTTTTGTAGCGCCGATCGGTAAGAGGAAACGTTCAAAGAATAGATCTTTGAACTTGCAGGAAAAGCTCGATTCCTTGCAGCCAGGTCAACGACTCTCGATCTTATTTGACAAGACGGGAGCTACATGGAGAGCTGTTAAAGAGAACCAGAAGTATTTTCCCCGTCTTATTGGGGTACTCGTCAGGAAGAATACAGAACCTTTTCACAAGAGTTGGGCAAAGGTTCCTGCTGAACAGAAGGCGAAAATAGAGCCTGGTGTGAAGGTAACAATTTTTTTATTATTATATCCTTGTATTTTATTTAAATTATTTTTGTTCAATACTTTATTTTTTGGTTGCAGAACTACTTCCAATATAAAGATGTGAGTAATGACGAGCTACCTTGGGTATCCCAAGGTATCAACCGCACTGCTCAAGACATCTATAAGAACTGGAAGTATGAGCTCAATGAACACTTCAAAGTCAATGGCGGAGACGAGCACAATCTTGACCTTCCCCGGGCTCGTCGTTCTGTTCCTCCTGATATGACTCAGGAGGTTTGGAACAAATGCGTTGATTATTTCAGCTCTGAGGAGTTTAGGGTTAGTATTTCATTTAATTTATCTTTTACTACATTAATTTTATAACTATTATATTATTAACTAATGACTTTAAAATGACAGGCAATCTCTAGGAGGAATGCTGGTAATAGGGGACAGATGAGGTATGTTAGTAGGCAGGGGCCTAAGTCCACTATTGCAAGTATATATGATATGGTAATCTTCTTACAATTTATTTCTTACTTTTATATTTTTTTATTGCTTTTGTTTATGTACTTATCAAATTTAATGCACAGGGGAATCCTGAGACAGGAGAGATGCAATCGATCGCAGAGAACTACCGACTGAGGTATATGGATCCTGTGACTGGTATGTGGCCTTCTGAAGAGGTTGAGCAGAATTATGTGAGTAACCTATAAATTATTTGTATTCATTTATTGTCTACTAATTATATTTTTTTTTACTAACATTTTTCTAACTATTTTTAGCATAAGATGGTTGAGATTCGCACGACTCAGTTGCAGTCGCAGGCATCTTCATCTGCCTCCGGTTCGTCGACACAGTCTGTACCACCTCGTATTGATGAGACATTGATTACTGACGAGGTGCTTGGTGTTAGGAGAGGGTATAGGAGAGGAGTTGGTATGAAACTCAAGGGAGCTGCTAGCATTTCTTCTACAGCAGCTTCTCCACCACGGGATCCTCCTATGCCCGACTCAGAGTTGCGAGACTTTTTTAGCCAGACACAGAGTTATTTGGCTGCTGCCCACCAGCGTGAATCAGTTCTCCAGGCACAACGTGATGCAGAGAGGCAGTACTTCAACGAACAACTGCGTTACATGTCTAGCGCATTGGCGAGATTGGTTCCAGGATTCCATATATCAATCCAACCGCCTGCTGCTCCTGATATTCTTCCGATGCCCCCACCACCTACATTGCCTCCGAGATTCCGATCTGAACCTCCTCCCCCGACTTCCGACCCCCAAGACAACGCAGATGAGGATGACACTGACTTGGATAGTTAGCTACCTAGAGACCTCAAATTTTTTCTTGTTCAGTACTTTTATTAAATTGTGTTTAATATGTATATTTGTTATGGAATTATAATGTGTATTTTTTTTATGACATTATTCTTTTATGAAATTATTCTAAATTTTAATTTAAAATTATATTTTATGTTTCAGATATTTTATATTTATTTATATTTTTTTTTATATTTTTATTTCTAACTTTAAGAATTAAATTATATAAAAAAAATATTAATCTATAGCGACGACAATGTCGTCGCTATTATGTCGCCACTATACATATATTTAAATATACATTTTTTAAAAAATAAAACCTATAGCGACGACACTTTGTCGTCGCTAAACATATTTATATTTTAAAAAATTAAACCTATAGCGACAACATTGTCGTCGCTATAAGTATTTATATTTTAAAAAATATATACCTCTAGCGACGACCAGTGTCGTCGCTACAACGTAACGACGACCACTATCGTCGTTTTTGAGTCATCCTACAACGACGTTTTAGCGACGACGTTGTCATCCCTATAGTTAACTATGCCGACGACACAGTTGTCGTCGGTATATAGTTCTATACCGAGGGATCTATACCGACGACAAATTAACGACGATAATATCGTCGCTATAGATCTATAGCGACGACTTTTTCCACTATAACGACGATATTTGTCGCCGCCATAGGCGCCTTTTCTTGTAGTAGCACAAGATCCGTATATACCCAAAGAACAGTAAATTAAGAAATCTTGTGTTAATAAATAAATAAAAAGTGACACGAACTTTTCCAGCATTTTGCATTGTAGCCCTCGAATTCATCCACTATATACAAACCCATCGTTTGTCCCCAGAAATAACTTGTGGATATATATATTTGTATACACATTTATATTGAAGTGTAACTACTGCTTAAGATCAATTGTTTTAAGGCTTTGTCATCATGTCATGAGTATTTGTTATATGTATCCATCATATATGAATATAACTTTATTTATATAATCGTTAAATCACAGTGTGAAAGATTAAGTACCAAACGACTTTCATATAAAAAATACACATACGTTATCGATTATAATTTATTCTTAATTAACCGCACATTTTCGTTTCTGATTCATTTCTGCACTCTGTTTATGTTTTTTTATTATTATTTTGAGAAATTATCATAGAAAACATCAGGTTTTGTCAAATTTATTTGATGGAAACGCCTTTCGGTAATACCATAGATGCTTACTAGAATTATAAAAAGGGAATAATATCATAAAAAATCACAACTTTTAGCCTTTTATAAAAAAAAAAAAAAAACTTACATTTTTATTAATATCAAATAAAACTTTCTATTTGTATTTTTTATCAAATCTCACTGGATTCATATATACGGTCAAAATTAGATTTTCATTTTTATTATTTAAAATTATCTATAACCATCCACAAAAATAGCCAGAAAGCAACTATCTTAACTGAAAAATGATCTATAATATCTTAAGAATCTCACAGTAACAGCTTTCAAACACATAAAAATTGAATTAAGTGATCTGATTTAAAAAGTTAAAAACAATCGCTTTCAATAATTTTTAACTATACATGTAGATCTGATGAGATTTGAAAAAAAAAAAAAAAACAAATAGAAGGTATTATTTGATATTAGTGGAAAGATGTGGATTTTTTTAATATAAAAAGCAAAAAACTGGTTGGTTTTCTTTGATATTATCCCTATTTTTTAACGAACTTTTATCATCAAATATCACCCTTTCTACTCATAAAATTAGGAATATTTTCATGTACAAGGAAACTACATTGGGTGCCCCTTCTTGGCACCCAACGTTAATAAATATCCCTTTTATGATTTGGTTAATATTTATGCCCCTTTTTTAAAATAAAATTTTGTTATTCCATTTATGCCCATCATTAGTCTTTTCTGGAGCAATTTGCACGAGGAATTTTGGTTCCAGTGAAAACGACAAACTCCTATTTTGATTAAAAATGGATTTCAAGGAAAGATCTTCAATGATTTGGAAACCTCCCTGATCTCAGCAAAGGAAACTCCATCAATGGCAAAGACCCCATCTTTCCAGCCTCGTTAATCTCAAATCCATCTTCTCAACGGTGATGATTTACCGGCTTTGATTTCGGCGCTCCACAGATTGAAGGTCGTGGTCCTTGCTAGAAACCGAATATATGGTCGGATTCCGTTGACCCCTGCTCAAGCTCCGGCAACACTACATCCTCGGTTTGAGAATGAGGCAGCAGGAGATCAAAGGGTAAATTTGATATTGAAGAAATACAAATAATAAAAAGGGATATTTCTGTTCATAAAACCAGAAAGGGGTATCTTAAAAATAGGGTATTCCTGTACAAAATTATACACCGCCTAATAAAAAATACTCAAACATACTACGTTTGCTAAACATTAATTCGATTACCCAAAAAAAAATATGCGAAACTATTATATTAAGTGATGGAGAATTTACTTCAATTGTTTTTTCTTTTTCTTTTTTTTTTTCTAATGAACTATATTACGTTTGTAATGGAACCTACCAACTCAAAGCTAGCATCTGCTCATATATGATTTATCGCTGCACATTTTATATATATATATATATATATATATATATTCTCGAATTGATAAAAAAAGAAAAGTGACATGGGATATCTCTTTCGAAAAAAAAATAAAAGAATGATGATGAGGTACCAGTTGTAATACATTTATTTTTCAGACACCTAATTTTTTGGTGAAAATGACCTTCAATTATCGTTAGATGTTTAGGACGGGAAATAATATTCTCAATTTTCAATTATGCACCATTTTTAAAAAAAAAAAAAGAAACTAGGTGCATTTATGTCGTTGAACAAATCGATCCAGTCCCCCCAAAAAAAAAAAAATCATCAATCCAGGCCACTGGAATTTCTAATTCATTAATGTCTTCTAGCTAAACGGGCAAAATTATCATCACCAAGTTCCTTTAATTATGGAAACAGATCTTTTTTGTCCATTTTTACGAGTGGTGTTGTGCAATTATTAATTAAGTACGACAATAGTTTATGGTTATATAGAACATTTATTACACAATGAAAAATATGCATATAGATTCCACGTCCACTAAATAGCTGAGATCGAACAATTCTATATTTCTTATATATGATTACATCACTACACAGTACACAAAACTATTAATTACGTACTAAAACATGAATGTTAATCGGTGAGACTTTTAATTAGCAGTGTATCTACTTTGCATACCAAATCATATTAGTAAGAAAATTCAACTCGCCATCATAGTATCAATTGGGTCATACCCGGCCTATTATATAATTTCCCTTAATTATTATTTTGCATCCATATGAATCTTGTCCATTTTTTTTTTTTTAATTCCAATCAATAAAATATGTCTACGTCAAGAATAAGTTAAAAAGAATAATAATAATAATATTTTACAAAAGTGACCCCCTACTCTCTCCATATTCTCCCTCCTTTTTTGTCCTATAAATTGCTCCCACTCTCCTCCACAAACCAAACCATGCACAAAACAAAATAAAACAAATCAAGCACACCAAGCTTATTGCTTAACCTAGTTCTCATCTCTCTCATTTCTCAAAAATTAATTGAGAAATTAAGAAATGGCGACCGAAATCTCGATGTCTCCGAAGGCCGCCGAGTTCGATGATCATGATGATGAACTAGAACTAATCCAAAACAAGGCAACCGTCGAAAAACTCTACGAGGCCTTGTCTCGAGGTGAGGCCGAGACCGTCGCCAAGCTCATTGCTGGCGACCTCGAATACTGGTTCCACGGCCCGCCGCGGTGCCACCACATGATGCGGGTGCTCACCGGCGAGTCCCCGACTCATTCTGCACCTTTCCGGTTCGAGCCGAGGAGCGTGACCGCCGTAGGAGGCGCGTGTGTCATTGCCGAGGGCTGGGAAGGAGCTAAGGCTTATTGGGTGCACGTCTGGACGGTGAAAGACGGTGTTATTACGCAGTTCAGAGAGTACTTCAACACGTGGCTCACTGTCAGGGATCTCCGGCCGCCGGCGGGATGGGAGGTCTCCGGCGGCGTTCACCACCGGAGCTTGACGCTTTGGCAGAGCATGCCTAGAGACCTCTTTCGCCGCTCCTTGCCTGGTCTTCTACTTGCCATTTAATTGTTGTTAATCTTAAGTAAATATTGGAAAAAAAAAAAAAAAAAAAAAAAAAAGGGTGGGGCAATGGAAGACTGGGACAATGCAATGCATGCAAAAGGGTTTATGGACCTACACGTATATGCATCCAGGAAAATGGTAGCTGTATATCGTAAAAAACTAGAAAAAAAAAAGGGTAAAAAGACAGAATTAAATGCATGTACTATGTATATGGTAAGTATATTAAACTTTTGTCTGCTTCGTATGCGCAGCGCTACAAAAATTAGAGTGAATTCTCGTCTATTTATTCCTTAAAGGCTAGAAACCACGTTAATTTGTTCATAATTTTCAAAATTTTGATAGCTAGATGCTTTTTGGTTTTGTCACTTTAAGTAGTGATAACTAGATTGGTTAGTGAGCCAATTACCAGCCTTTAGTTTGAGAATTGAGATCACAAAATTCGAATCTCTCCACCACTTATCCATTGGTGAGCTGTCATGTTGTGTGCTATCTGAATCATCTCTGATAGATAATATTTGTGTGCGTTAGCCTATTAATTTGATAAAATGAAAATCCGAGTTTGGTCTTAGAGCTATAGTGCGATATTAAATTTACCATCTAAAATTATTTAGTTGGTTTTTAATTAAAAAAAAAAGGGAAGAAGAAGAAGAAGAAGAAGGTAAGTATACTTGCGTTCTTGATATTCTCCATGTAAGCTAGCTCTACATAACTTGAGGCCTACCTATCTTCCTTCCTATCAACCTAAAACATTATATGTATAAAAATTGACAGAGGAGGAAAAAAATGATATGCGTATAAATGATTCAATCTTTTGCTTTGAGAGAAGCAGAATTTGATTCCAGATCAAAGATATCTTCTCAAAGGTACGATGCCAATTGCCAAGAGTCTCTCAAAGGAATGAAATTAACTTCTTATAAGACATGTTCTCTCTCTGTTTGACTAAAACATGGTACGGGATAAAAGATGGTTAGGATAAGTGTAAGTCGAACACAATGTCTATACCAAAAATTAAAAAAGCGCAAGGAGGGCATTTGATTAGTTTCGAGTCCGGGTTTGGCAAACATAGGCTGACCTAAAACCAAACATTGGCTGACCTTCAACTTTTTCGTTAGTCTAAAACATAGTACTACCAAAATTCGGTTCTATACCAGAATTACATATACTATTTTCACAAAAAAAAAAAGAAAAAGAATTACATATACGGGTGACAATATTAGTTTGAAATCATGTTATGTGTGGTCCAAACGATTTGATTTCGGGTCTTAATTCCAAAGACACGTAGACCTTTACACCAATCATAAGATATGTGCACATCTTATCTCGTGGGTCCGTTTCTGTCAGTCAAGTTGATTATAATGCCAAACATTCTGGCGATTTATTTGATCACCAGAAATCTCTAGCAATAATCTGGAGAAACCGGAGAAACACATCTATCTATATCTCTCAGAATGTTTAAAATGAGTTTTACCTTGAATAATCCACTTCTCAAATAGGTTAAACCATCAATACCCATGTCACAAAAGAACATATTTTGCAGTTCTATATAAGATATATGATAAAAAAGAACCCATTACAAAATGTTATGAATTAGAAAATTTCAACTTATAAAGCTGATGATGGAAACCACTACAAGACCACCCCCACCCCCACCCAAAAAAAAATGACGGAAAACAAAGTTTGGAAGTCTCTACATGAATAAAGGAACGTGAACTCGAAGAGAATGAAGTGCAATTTTTCAAGAAAAGTAAATTTCATCAATCAATAACAATGAAAATTCTTGGTTGATTTGAGTATTAAAAACCTGTTCATTGTGTTCTCTTTGATGTGGTGCACTTACTTGATGCAGTTCTCTTCGCCTTTTCCTCGTATTAAACTCAACTGTCAAGGAGTTGAATCTATGTGGATGGTAGAGAAGAGCTGGTGACTTCTTCACACTTAGCAGGAAAAAAAAGAGTTCTATGTTGTGTAGGTGTGATGGTGTGAGAACAACTCCAACAAATCAAGTATACATTGAGAACTATCATTTTGAATCTTGTGAACTGTGATACGTGAACAGACACGGTCGAGAGCTAAATAAGAATTTAAAGTTTTACTAAATGTGCAATTTGAAAATTAATCAATATATTTTGTGTTCGAAATTCGTAAATCCTAACGGGGTCTCTGTTTTTCATTTTGTGTGACATATTTTGGAAAGTTGTTGTCTTAACTGCTGTTTATATTTTAGACTTCCATCACCTAAGAAGTTAAGGAAAATAAATAAATTAACCCAAATTGCATACAAGGAATATATTCCAATGCTTACGTACTTCCTCTATAAGTTCCAAAAATATTAATACACATCTGTTTCATTTTTCTTTCTGAATGGTACTATCATCTCTTTGTATTGCTGATGGTACGGGCGGCTTCATGATGTTGTCTATAACTGTGTCTTCTACCTTTGGAAGCTGTTGATTAAGACTACAACAATGACTACGACAATCTTTCGAACATTGGACTGAACTCTGCGAATCTTCTTTCACGAGAATGGACAAATCAGGACTGTTCCCCAGCAAAATGGAAGGGCTAGAAACGCTGAATTGAATCGCTCTGTCCTCATGTGGTAAGGGTGAGACAGAAGCAGCAGGCCGGCTATGCTTGTTGTCCATTTGCTTCATGCAGAACTTATCTTCCACCGTGTCATAGAAATCAGCAGTTCGAACTTCTTGAGCAAGAGAGCACCAGCAACAGAAAAGCCACTGAGCACAATCTGTAACTGCAGGTTTACCACAACACAAGTGATTCGCTGGCAAGTTGAATCTTTTCCTCATTTGGATTCTCCAGAAGCCACCATACAGCAAACCAAACACACAAAGGACAATTCCGGTAAGGCCAAGAGCTTCCCTTATGCCCTCATTATCAATATTTATGGCTGCCAAGTTGAAGATCCAAAATGGGGCTGTGCAGAAGAGGAAAAAAGTCACAATATGGACATACATGTTACCAAATCCAAGTCTTTCCATGTTCCACCCAAAAACACAAAAACCACAGAAGAGATAAAGACATGTTATAGAAACATCATTGCTTGAATCAAACAATCCCCCTTTCCATTCCGGTGCATGCTCAACTACCTTCTGCTCATCTCTTGATGCAAATGAGAATATTCTCTCTGATGAGATTAGGCTTGAGTTCTTGGACAGAGCGATGCCATTAGTGAGTTTTTGATCTTGTGCTTCTTCATCAACTTCAAAATTATACTCCTTTCCAAGAGGACTCATAATAGAGTAGACACCTGCAGTTGCTGGGGCAGCAATTGCTACACAGAGGCAGATACCGATACCCACAGCAGGTCTTTCCGATCTTTTGTATCCTAAGTTGAGTCCACATAAAGCATATTGAGCAAAGCAATTCACATGAAGTAACACAATAACAACCATCATATGGGCCCATTCATGAGGCTTGTAGGTACCATTTTTGCAATATATCTTTCTGAGCATTGATACATCCTTCGGCTTCCACCTACACAGAAGAACAAGATGGTGGAAACGCTTTGGGTGTTGGTACAGACACATGAGAGTAAAAAGAGCATTGAGGATTTGATTATTGACCTCGAACCAAGCATCTCTTTCGGATTTCTTCGTCAGGACATGGTTTAACATTCCTGTCATTACAAGAAAAAGAATTGCTCCTGAGATAGCAACACAACTGATCCATAAAAGAAGTGCCATATTCAAAGGGTTCTTGATCCAATTTCTGCAGCTGTTATTCATAGCAGCCCAATCAACTTTCTGAGAAGCAATCCGAGTGAAACGTTTTCCAAGACCTGAGCTGGTCAATGAGGAAACTGAACGTGAGATTTCATCTCTCTCATCTGCAATTTCCCTCAATTTTGCTGAAGGCGATACTAAGCTACCACTCCGATTGAATTTCGGTAGCTTTAATCGACCAGGAATATGTGGCAGCATGCTTTCTCTTGTGGGGTTTTCATCATTCAGCAATCCCGTTTCCATAGTTGAAACCCCATGACCTTTGCTGTCATAAACCCCACAACCCTCTTGGAATGCAGTTGAAGTTATTACATCTGGAACTTCTGTTAAGCTACCCTCATTCCTGGTTGGATTCATAATTGAAGTTGCTAAATCAACACTTTCTCTAACTTTTCAAACTGCATAAAAGTTTTAACCCAAAAAGCCCAGAACCACTGCAACTTTCTTCACAGGATTCCTGCTACTAAAGATCTCAAGATTGTATTATAGTAATTTGGAATTTCCAGACCTCCAAAACCTGTACAAATTCAAAGAATAAATCTTTAATATTTTGGAGTATCACCTCACATTTTGGCTTTTACTGATAATTATAGATGCTATTCTTAAACTCAACACGATTGTACTATAAGTAAAGTAATCATGAAATCTGCAAGTATGCTGACCAAAACACAGAGACATACATCTAGTTCAAGATTAAATGATGACAACACAAAGAATGATGTAAATTAACACTATCAATATTTGTCTCATCAAAGTCACAAAAATGTAGGTTTTTATTTTATGTTATTTTATTTTATTTCTCCGTTGAATGTCTCAGACTATCAATGGAGAGCCAAACATAGAACAATAAAAAGTAAATAAAAAACCTTCCATAAACTCAAAGAGAAAAAGTGCTGCCCATCTTGTTTTAATCCAAATTTCATAAATTATTTGTATATTGAAAAAAGAAATAAGAATTGGCACAACAATGGAGAGAAAGGTTTACCTTTGGGGTTAGCCATGGCTGGTCCTGCTCAGCAGAAGAAAAGGGGAAAGAAAAAAGAGAAAAAAGAAAAAGTTGGCCGGGCAATTCAGAGTTTCAGGCTTTGGTTATTAGATTTAACATTTATGCATCTTATCTTATGTAAAAGAACGTTGTATTAACCAAAAAGAAAAGTCATAATAAATAAAATAATGGGACGTTGCAAAAAACGAACGTTGTCCTGACCTTTCAGATTTTGTCCTTTTCTTGTTTTTTGAATTTTGAAAAGGAGAAGTTCGGTGTTTGAGACTATTTCTTGTTCCTTTTTTTGTTTGTTTGGTAGAGTGGAGACTTTTCCTTTGTTTGTGACTGTTGAGAATCGAGACGAAACGTCTTTCTTCGTTTAAGACTTTATGCGTCGTAGTGGTCAAATACCGCCCTTGACAAGCAAGTGGCTCCAATCTAGAATGCATCACAGTTCACACTATAAAGGACTTTTTGATGCCGTGACCATGAGAGGGGATTAGGCACGAGAAAGGATCCCCCTTACACCATGGAGTTACCTTAAAAAAAAAAAAAAAGAAAAAGAAAAAAGAAGAAGAATTCACAGCAAGTAGTAAATTTTAATTGGAAATAAAGAGAGTAAATTTTGATTGTTATTAAGAAAATTCTAGTCCTTATTCACCATAAGAGTTACATATTTATAGACTGAAATGTCCATGTAAAGAAAAACATAAATATCAAACAAGTCAAAACACAAATAAATAAACATGAATCTAGAAAAACTCGAAAGGGAAAAGGGAAAAAAATGACGAAATGGGAAGTTAACTAAAATTTTGAGGAGGAAAAAAAAAATCGGAATTGATGGAATCATATTGAATTATTACAAAACTTTCCTAAAACAATGTTTAATTCCCATCACAGATTGCATCATTTTCGGAAAAATAAAATATAACAAAAAACAAAGGAAGAAACTAGTTTGAACCAAGTTCGTTTTACTCTTATTTTTGTTTTTTGTTTTTTGTTTTTTTGGGTATGTGGCAATAAAGCTCCCTAAATTATTCAATTAGTGACTATTTGGTTCCTAAACTAAATAAATATCGAGAAAAGTTTCTGAATTAATTAATTAGTGACAATACTATCTCTTTTTTTTTTCTTGTCAAAAACTGTTAACACTGTTAAAAATTGGAAGAACAGGTGTGTAATGTGCAGGTGAAAAAAAGTTCTCACCTTTCAGATATGTAGACAAATTCCTAAAATTCGAGAATGCCTCTTATTTATTTACGAAAATCCTCAATTTTAACCAAAAATGACTTTATTGTCACTAATTGATTAATTCAAAGTCTTTTCCTAATATTTATTTAGTCTGGGATCAAATGGTCACTATACAAGACGTTCAGGGATCTTAAGTGACACAAACCCTTGTTTTTTGTTTTTTTTTTCCCCAAAATTGTATTTCACAACGACATTCAGTAATTGGGAAGTCACCTAAGATGGAGAATGAGAACCAAAAACAGAGAAGGAAAAAGAAAAAAGAACTGATAAATTAGAAAAATTCATATAAGAGTTTTGCATGTCTGCTTACAAAGTACAGGAATCAATGCTGAAGGAACATTTACAGATAACTGTTAAGAAGTTTACGATTCAGAGAAGAACCCGAAACCAATTCATAAAAAACATCCGGAAGAAAAGCATATACGGCAGCATGCTGTAGGGTAATAACTTTACAGAGGTCTCTCTGTCCCCAAATCAAGCAGTGTACGAAAGAACCGGTGAGGATACATGGGAGGTTGCTCCGAGAGTGCCTGACATCCACAAAAAATGACCAAGCAGTTAGAAACTCACCTTTTTTTTTATTTATTTATTTTTAAATAACTTTTACAGCGTTTGGGATGCTAGAATGAGTACAAGAAACTGAACCCGCCCAAGTTTGCTTTGATCTGGCAGTCAAGTAACCTATCACCACTGGTAGGGTCTCCGAGTTGCATCCTTGTGGAGCTAGAAATGTTCCAGTGTTGCTCAACAAATTTGTAGTATAGGATTTTCGATTTGCAATCCAATGTCCATTTGAACATTCCAAACACAATTTAATTGGAAGGTAAATCATGTGGTTGTAGACCCTCCTCCCACAAAATTGGAAAAAAAAGAAAGAGGGGGGGGGTTCAGATTTTACCTGATGAATCAGAACAGTGGAAGGCGTCATTCCAGGAACGGTGTTGACTTCTATAATCAGCACCTGCAGAAAATGAAATTGGGAAGATTGAAAAACAAGTTAAACTTGGTTTGAAATTAAATCTGATACTGTTTGAAATTAGTTGAGATATGGTGCCAAATGACTGATCGGCAGTTTCCTCTAAGACGAAAAATGTTACAACTAAATATTTTACCTCTCCACTGTCTACATTTACAAATGCATCAATTCGTGAGAAACCCTCCAATTGCAGGTTGTTTGCAATTAGTTCAATATGCTGTTTACATCTCTCCAATGCCTCATTGCTGATTCATAGAGGAAAATGAAAATGACGTTAAATAATATAATGAGTCGTGACACAATATTCCAACATAAAGAGAGGTAACATATATTTTGGAAACATAATTTGAAAAAAAAAATATCACGTCAGATAGTGGCTTTTAGATTAGAGTATCCAATGCCTTCAGAATAAAATGTCAGAAACAATTCAGACATCTAATATCAAAACAAATTAGTCAAAAGCACATGCGTGAACTCTACAACAAAAGCTCCAATACAGCGCTAATGCATGAAGACAGCCGCAAATATCATCATCATGTCTCCAGAATTCATTTGAATTAAATAATGCAAATAGATATGTAAAGCACTAAATTACGTAAACACAAGGGCACGAATTTTTTTACAACAATAGTGGAATATATTATCCACATTAGCAACAAAAGACCTTTCTAAAATGTCACGAGAACTCATCTCTGCCCCCACCCCAACTTCCGGAAAAAAAAAAAAAAAATACTGCTATAATTTATCAAATGAGTTAAATGTTCTTTTCCTAGAAGAGAAATCCCTAAGAACTTCATAAAATATACATGTATGTGATGTAGGATAAGATGAGAATTTAGAAAGAGAATAGGTAGAAGAGCAAGGGGTGATAGAATTTAGGCAGAAACAGATGAATGGGTAGAAGAGCAATAGAAAAGCAAGACAAGAACTCAGAGAGAGAGATCCATAAGAGGAGAAAACTCAATAATCGTTTATTAATTCATCATAATCTCATAATCTGAAAAGTAATTACATAGCTAAGCCTATTTATAGATAGGCAATTAGACAAAACTAGGAAACTAGACACATTCTAGAAACTAATAGAAACGGGAAACTCAAAACTAGTTACTCAAAATTAAAATAAACCTAATAATTAAATAAAACCTAATTTAATAATTATTACTATAATATTCCTAAAATATTACTTTCCTACTCTTCATCA
>JXTC01000052.1:751772-792063 GCA_002914845.1 Trema orientale
ACTCAAAATTAAAATAAACCTAATAATTAAATAAAACCTAATTTAATAATTATTACTATAATATTCCTAAAATATTACTTTCCTACTCTTCATCAGTATGTTTCTAAAGAATAGGTGGCAAAGAAACCTGATAATGGATAAAGGAGGTGGAGTCAAATTGATGCCAGTTCCACCTGTCAAGAAGCGTAATCTTAAGATCTCATTTTGAAAAATATATATGTACATGTATAGGACTAAAATAAAAAAACCAGTAACTAATTTATAATGGTTAAATAGTGGGAGACTTTATTTTCAGTCAAATAATTATAATTAAATCTAGACACTAATCACATTAAGCCTTCAAGAAGACAATACCCTTAAAATTTGAGAAAAGAATACCAAGTAAAAGTTACCCTGAAATTTCTCCTCAAGTGATAAAATATCACCACTTTCCTTTACAGTGATGCTAGGACTCAAAGAATGCATAGATCCACGTTTCCCTATAACACCCACAGTTACTTCCACCCATCTACTCTGTCCTTTCCACTTGAGTTGATGTCCATATTCATCAGTAGATTTGGATGAAACAATTATCTCATCGGTCTCAATAAAAGGTTCAAAGATCAAGAGTTCTGGAGGAGGATTAGGCATCTCAATCATCCCATGTGCCTGTAAATCCATAAAGAAGAGAACAGAAGTTGATAGAATGCCAGAAGTTGCCTTTACAAAGTCTAATCAACAACATTAACTGTAGTCTATAGCTTCTCTTCTTTCTTTTCAACATGAAGAACTGCACACAGGACAGATGAAAATTCTCCTCTCAAGATAGTCATTTGGAAAAAAAAAAAAAAAAAAAAAAAAGTCGTCTTATTTTGTTGGATATCTCCCACTTATTACTTGTTGAAGGAAATCGGAGAATGGAAGTATAAGTCTTGTATCAGCATGCAACTTTTAAACATAACTCAGGACACCCATGTCAATTTGGTAATATGTTGAGAGATGGCAAGACATATAAACATCCATACCTTTGACAAACTATTTGGAGGAATCCTTAGAAGACCACCCCTTAATGCTTCAACGTACACTGAAAGGTCTTCAGCACAGCTGCATTGAACAAAATTTAAATTGAGAAAGTGCAAAATCAATTATAGTCAAATATTTTGTGAGATTAACTCAACTGAATTATGCGCTCATCAGAATTCCTACTATCATTAGCTCATAATACATTGCCTAAAACAGGGATGTAGACCTACCATAACCTTGCAACCCCTGTTGAGCATCCATCTCTTGCTGGTTTAACGCATAAGGTTTTGCACTGAAGCTTCAAGGTTAAATCATGCCATATTTCTAGTGTAGGCATTCTCAGGAGATCCTCCTTTTTTCTAACATCTTTATTTATGGTAAGAACTCCAGAGTTTGCAAGCTGCTCATCAGAACAGATTACACTTTTTATTCTGTACCAAAATAAGCATGCCATATAAAAAATGAATAATAAGCATGTGTGTATACATATATAGTGTCATTTTTCTTGATATACAAGAAGTTGTGTGAACACGTATATAGTGTCATGTTTCTTGATATATCAGTAGTTATAAACCAATTATCATACATGGCTAAGAGCAAGAGACGTTGCAACTTTGTCCATGCAAGTTTTTGAAGCGATCACGCCTGGACCTTCATTTATGAAAAATGAGTTGAGAAAAATGAAAAGACAGGAAGAAATTGAGTGAGATTAGAAGAAAAAAAAGTACTAACACTCGTATTAGCCAAGTTTTGAAAGAACAGACCTGTATAAGGAACCCCTTCATCCTCCAACAAAGATTGAAGTGTACCATCTTCACCAATGCCTCCATGCACTACATACATAACCAAAAAAAATGAATATTCAACAAATTGATGTTTAAACACCCAACAAGTACGCATACAGGAAAATCGGTTTCTACTCGGAAGCCTTAATCTTGTTCAAGTGTCCTGTTTTCTTAGTGAAGTAGCAGCCAAATACAAGAGATTGGAAAAGCAAGCAGCAAGCACCATCAGCTAAAATTTGTATTTCTCCAGTGAACTGGAAATAAACTATGTCCTCCAGTCTCACTAGCCACGGTCACTAACTGTTCAGCTAAAACACATAAATCATACCTCTAAAACTTCTATTCTAAATGCGAAACCAATGACATCAAAATCCAAACTTAATGTTTTTAAACTTGGAACATCCAAGTTCATGTTTGGACCTGAAGATAAGGCATAAATCATGGGTGCGCCTAGAGAGAATGGTGAATTAGAAGGCCTGATGCATGAATATTTCTTGAAAAGACCGCAAAAAAAAAAATCATCACGAAAGAGAATTTGGACAACTAGAACCTTGCACTCTTATATATATTAGACAAACTCACAAGAACTAAATTAAGCTACATTGTCCGTCTTGTTACCTAGATCATCCATAAAATATTCAAGGTAACATAATTATGATAAAGCAAAAATATTTTTTTTTTACCATAGTTACTAGTAAGGTCTGTAAATTCTTCTTAAAAAAGTAAGGTCTACATAAATACTCCTATAAGGATTATTACAACTACCATTCCATTTGATGCATGGATCAAGGTCCATAAAGGGAATAGCTGATATAGATCTATGCTTACTATACATACATATTCATAATAAATACAAGTATTTTGGGCCCCACCCACCCCCTTTGCCCTGAACTTTTTTTGTTTGTTCTAAGATCTATTCAAAACAACTCTAGTAAATGCATGCTAAGGAGAAGGGGAGAAAAAACCTGCAATGAACACTGTTGCCTGAAGTTCTTTAGCTTGTTTGATCCACTGCTTCAAAGAATATCTCACAGGTGGTTCATCGCTAATATCAAACCCTTTAAACCAACTATGTGCCTTTAGACCTTCCATGAGATCTTTCATCACTTTGTTACGCAAGTGAGATGTCAGTTCAGCCCTGGCTGGCTCAATTGCTTCTATGCATGCAGCAAGAACTTCCTCTGTTGTGTGTCTTAGAACAAGAGAATAACTGTACACAAAAGCCACAATGAATTTTGTATTTAGCAAAAATATAGTAGGCCTCAATCACCATATCTCAGAACTTGGTTTTTATAATGCCCCAATCGGCTTGAAATATTTTATGCATCAACACTCTCTTTGACTATATGATAAATATCTTGATTTCAATCACTGTGAATCTACCCAGAAAATGAGCAAGCAATAAATAAACAAAGATGCCAACAGGTATTGCTATGTAAAGATACACACAATACAAATGGCAAATAACTAGCTTGTCTAGTTCAAGAAATCAAGAAATTAAATAGTTCAAAAAAAAGTCAATTTTGGTGAAGATACATTCACACACACACACACACACAATAAGAGTTGAAAAACGAAAAGGTAAGCTGACAAAATAAAATAAGTGAGTGAGAGAGAGAGAGAGAGAGAGAGAGAGAGAGACATACGGTAATGACCAAACTGTTCTGGTGCTTACATCAATCTCCTTTTGGTTTGAATTTATACTAGCTGAATATTCAGAAGTAGGGGCTAGCAAGCATGGAACAACTTCAAGCTACAGTGAAAGTATATTGCTGATATCAGACATTTAGATTCATCAATTGATAGAATAAATAAATTTTAATCATCTATATGTACCAAAAAGCTAAACAATGTATTTGAAAGAATCAGAGTGTTTTCAGCCAAAAGAAAAATCTAAAAAGTAATTTTCAATCATATAAACTATTGAATTCCTAGAACACTGGACCATTTGTTTATGAATGTTGGTCTTCTACAGTGGACAACGACAGAAACCATTCAGAAGTTGCAGGAATATGTATATCTTCCTGGATTCCAGATTCATGTTTCATAATCAAGAATGCACAGATCAGTTACCATGAAGTAAGACAAAATCAAACTTTTGAATATTCATCAGTTTGGAAAGTCTCAAAATATTAATTAGAAAAAAAAAATATCACCGAAGAATTCATGTGGGAATATTGCACATCCGAATCATTACGTAAATAGAAGACTCTGAAACACTGAAATAAAAATAAGTTTTTTTTTTTTTTTCCCCTTGCACTGAGACAGTGAAATGTAGTACTTAGTACTTACATCTTCAAAAGCTTGCAAATTGAGCCAAACATTTGTACCACTCATAAGAGATACTTGCCGCTCTGATGTGTCTCCTCCAAAAATGACAAAAACCTTGCGAGTGCGTTCATGTTTGGGAAGTGCCTCACTAAGCGGGGACGATGTTGATCTCTTAGGCAAAATATGTGAAGCACTTCTAAATGATGTGAGCTTGGGAAACCGCGAGCAGGCATGGTAGATTATGCTCCGTAGAACGTTTGAATGGGAGAACCCAACCTGGATAAAAAAGAGTTTTTCAAATACAAATAGATGGCATAAAAATGGATGGACTGATATAACTACCACAAGGATGAAGGATAAAGAATACTTTTCATGTAAAAAGCGATGTCATAAGAATGTTTTAATATTCTGCCAGTCAAGATTAATATCAAGAGTTAACTACCAAAGACCTTTCAGTGTTCCATATAAGCCAAGCATGAGACTAAAAAAGCCATAGAAAAATTGGTGAATCAATTTGTACTAAATAAGGTTGAAGCTGAGTGGGATTTTCTATCCTGAAGCTTATAGCATTATGTCAATACACCAAATTATGAGAAACTCTTGCTGAAACTGAATGTGATGTAGAAGTTATAATATATTTTTTATGGAGCATTCAACTTAATTTTTATGTACCTTCGAAGCTTGTTGAAATAAAAAGCTGGTCTGCTCCATTCCACTAATCTGAAACACATGATAAAAACTAGTAAAGAACATGCCAGGAGAACAAAGTACATAAAATAAGACGAACAATATAATTAAACACTCATCTTACCAGGTTAATGTCAGTAAATACAATTGTACCAAATTTAGTCTTCCCAAAATTTCTCTCTGAAAATGATGATACGTGAACAGAATTAGGCAAAAACCATCCATCAATTCGTGCAAAATCACGCAAACCTAGCTCTTTGAACAATAGAGATGCTCCCTCTCTAATACTTTCAATAACATCAATGGGAAAACGAGGTGGAGTATGATAAGCGACCTGTTCGTTATACAAGGCTCTATAATTAGAAAGATTATAGGCCAAAAAAACGAAATGTAATTACAAAAACCAAAGGTTGCACAGAGTAAATAACGTGTGCACTTTCAATAGACTAGTAGACACGATGTGATCATGCAGATAGGCTGTAAAATGTACATTTATACCTAATAAAAAAATTGAAAAACAGACTACTGCTTTACCTGCTGTGTTGGAAGATACTTCCTCCGATAATTGAAAATTGCATCCTTCTCTCTCATATCAACCTTACCATGGAATTGAAGCTCCACCTTGACATCGAAAGCATATTGTTAATGAGAAATTATCATTACATGGCAGTGTAAATTGTGTATCAAAGCTCAAATGTACTTTTTCAATAATAACATTAAAAATTAAGATAGTAAGTCTTTCTGGCATAGCAATTGAACTCAATCAATTTAACAATCTTGATGCTACACTAAAGAATGAGCAAATTACTGGTTCGTTATAAAAAAATATTATCAATACTGTCACATTGATCAACAAGTCAAATTACCATAAGCAGTTTTCAGAACTCTAATTTGGAGTCATTACTCTATATATGTCTTTCAATCTGTGTTCCCAGTGCCTCAAAAGTTCCGTAAAAGACCTAGCATATTTATGCAGACACTTAACAAACAATCCAAAAAGATCATTTCCACCTCGACATATTAAAAAGAGTCTAAATAGGAGAGAGAGTTCTCCTAACCACCTGACATTCAACTTGGGACAACAGTAGTAGAAGTTTCCCAGAGAACTTTGTATAGGATGGCAGACCCATTAATTAATAGATAAACAAGCAATCCACTTGCTGAGAGTATACCTAAATACACTGGCTTCTTCACCGGTCACAAAACTTTGACACAGTCCAAAAAGATAATTAAGTTTGTAACAATCCTTAGTACCATACTAGTACCAATTTTTGTTGATATGCTATATAGAAATAGAAAGTTTAGTTCCTTTTTTATACTCATATTGCAAACCTTCGTGATTTTGCTTAGGCAATCAAATTGAGCAAATAAAATCGTGAGTACACATACCTCAGTTGGTAGTAATACAACAGGGTGGCAATCTAAACCAGACCCAACATCAAGAACGATGGCCGTAAATTCACTCCCTCCTTCAAGAAATACTTCAATAAGGACTTTATCATCAATTCCCTATCGAATGTAAAGTGATTAAGAATTTGACAAGATAATAGTTCTTTGGCTTAGAAGTATGCAATTACAATTTGATCACCTCCGCTGGATACATTCATTCTGCACATTCATAAATCTACTCAAGAAATTTAATCAACAACTGAAGAGAAAGTTTTAAGAATGAAAAGTACCTCAGATATAATTGCATTAGCCTTCTTAAGAGAATCAGCCACACCATATGCAACTTTAACACCAATGCTTGAACCTGCTCGTGCTGGTTTTACCTGAAACAATACCATAGAAACGGCCCAAAATCTGAACAGGTTAAAACAGCTACCTCATTAGCGGTCTATTTTATTGACAACAGTAAAATGTGCCTTACCACAACTCTTCCTGAATTAGAGTCCAGCTGATTTCTAACAAACCACTCTGACAATTCAGATTCATTTGCTTCACTGCTCTGCAAGATATTAGAGTAGTCTAATAAGTAAATAAAAAATGGGAAGTAGATTGCAGTGAAGATGTACATAACAGAGACGCGACAAAATCTTGATAATTATCAAGGTTGGATTCAGTTGAGATGGTACCTGCACCAAATAACTTGGTACCGTGACAAATCCTCGTCTGCTGAGCTCCAATGAGGCATTGTACTGCAATAAGTCAAACGCAGAAATACAATTAACTACGGCACAAGTGATAGTGTATACAGTACAGTAGTTTCTTATAGCACTCACTTATTATTAATATATGTTGGAAAGAGAAAACATTGATGCCCGTCAATTGATCATTAACCATTGCAAAAGCATATTTATAAGTTATATCAGTACACAAGATGCAGATATCATGTTGAAGGAACCTTGATATATTCAGTGTCATTCTGGCCCAAAGGTTTTGAGCAAATGAGGGAGGTAGGTAGCATGCAGTCAAGTGTATTACATGACCGAAGTCAAAAGATGGTGTGCATATTTAAACCAACTATCTCAATGCAGCTATAAAGAGCTAAGGCAGTCTAAGGTTCCATGACCAAACTCAAGGACTCAAATACAGGACAATTTATGTATTACATTCTGACTATGTGTTTCTTTTTTTTTTTTTTTTGGGATAAGAAATGAGCTTTGTATTAATAAGAACTAGAATACAAAAGTGGTGGATAAGAAATCCACGAAACAAAGGATAAAAGTCGCACTTACTTTATCAAACGCTTGACGACACTCACTTGATCCTGTGCCAACAAAGGGAATATTATACCTTTCCAACAACTCCTGGTACATACACGTTGAACTAATAAGAAAATCCAAATAGTTTACAAACATTTGAAAGGAAACAAGAGAAGGTCTAAAAGTAATCACAAAGGAAAATATAAATTTTATCCATTTTTGTCATAATGTAATCAATCATCCACACCTGAATGCCTCCATCTTCACCGAATTGACCGTGTATAACAGGGAATACTATGTCAACAGAGGCAGACAGATGTTCTGCAAAATCCGACAATGACTGGAAACCTTGGGCAAGGCTGCAAATAACACAAATTAGCAATTCTAATATGTCTCGCTAAAACGAGAATAAATTTCAGAGTCTATAAAACCTATCCCTACCTTTCAAGTTTAAAATCAAAATCTGCTGGAGTATTCGAGTATACCTGGAATTAATATAGAATACAAATGTAAAATAATTTTCGAACTATCACAAACAACAAGAAATTTGCATAGACACGGTATTGCCTGATACAAATGTGTATCTCAGGCTACATTACAATCGATAATACAAGAACAACAATCACCAATCAGCGAACATAATCGAACTCCCTTGACGAAGACCGAGAACCCAATGCAAAACCATTTTTTAATATTTCACAAGCTGAACAACTTACTCTAGGAAAAAGTTAAACAAGCGCTAAATTACCATATAACTAGTTGAAATATAGACTGAAATTTAGAACTCTGATTGCTCAATTAGATATCAAGAACTGATCAAGAAAATGAAAAGCAAAGATCATTTCACTGAAATCACGCCGGAGACTCTTTTCTTGAACCCGAAAACAGTGGGAAGCACACAATTTTTAACTAATTTTATCACAAATCGCAATAGCCTAGATCTATTTACAAACAATTAGACCTGAAAAACTCTAGAAGCTAGAACATCCATACAAATTGTGGCTGAACCAAGACGGAGCTTAGCCGCTACGCACTATGCAGAGGAAAAGAAAGAAAAACTGAATGGTGGGTTCAAATCAAACCTGAGCAGACGATATTGCATACGCATTATAATCAGTGTCAATGTAGAAGCAGCTGACGTGCAAACCATCACCCTGATACAGAGAAAAACCAAGTACCCAATTATTACCCCCAACCTGTTCACCCGCAAATACAGTTAAATTAGCATCACTTTCGTCACTTCCCTCTTTCCAATTCCTTTTCTCGTCTATTTTCTCAGAAGCCAAACAGTACTACTAAAGATGATCACACCATTTTCAAATTTCAAGTAACAAACTTCCAGTTACTTTTTCCTCTAGTTTCTCTGAAGCCAAACAGTACTCTCAAATTTCAAGTAACAGTACAAACGGTAGATATACGAAAACACAGGTAATTCATATAAAAATATATTCATGGTTGTATTACCTGTATGTGATCGATAACCGATCTCGCAGAATTAAGAGAAATCCCTCGTTCCGCAGAAGGACCTCCGCAAACGACGCCAACTCTCAAAACTCCACCTTTCTCTTTCCCTTCAACCACGCGATCAACCACCACCACCTCCTCCGCCTCCGCCGCCGCCGCAGCGGCGCGTGGAACCCCGACGCCACCACGGCGCCGAGTCCTGGCGGTCGAAAAACAGTCACTCCTCAACACAAAATTCGATCTCAACAAGTTGGGGAAACGCAGGAGCAACTCCCCGGCGACGTCGTTTTGGGCACCGCGAAGCAGAGCAAGGCCCGAACCGAATGCGATGGACGCCATGGGAGGAGGAAGAAAGAGAAGAGAGAGAAAGAATCAGAATCGGTTGAAGTTTTGAAGTGTAGGAATAGAAACTCAGTACTGAACTCTCTCTCACTCACTCCCATAGTTCATATCATATGGGAGTAGAGTTTTGGATTCTTTCTTTCTTCTTTTTTTTATTATTATTATTTTTTTAATTTTTTGGTGTAATAGAAAATGGCATTGCAGACGGCAGAGGGACAAAGAGACAAAAATTTGGAGGGAGAATTGTGCGTCTTGCAGGTTGGCCGTTGGTGTTGTCTTTTTCTCTGAAATGTGAATAGTGGGTGATTTCAGCATTAAAAAAAAATAGTGGTTGATTTATTTATTTATGAGGGTGATTTTTTAAGGAAATTTCTTTATTTGATGTAATCATTGTGTTTTTCATTAAAGATAAAAGAAAAATTAGGTGGGTTTGGACCTTTTCTTTATAGTTTATATATTGATGTCAGACATAAACCAAAAGACAAGAAAAACATATATAATACATATACATGTATTTTTTTTTTTTTTTTGGAAAGAATATACATGTATTTATTTTCAAGAGATATATGTAACTTGTGAAAACAATAAAAGAAAGGGATAATTATAAAAAAATATCCTAAAATTTGAGTGTTCTGCAAATTAAATCCTGAAATTTAGACTCTGCAAAATAATATCCTGAGATTAAGAATTTCTGAAAATCAATACCCTACGACAGATTTTTTAACTAATTTTAAGAACAAAAAAATAATAATATCCTCTACTAAAATTAGATTAATTCATATTATTCATCTGAGGATATTATTATATTTTATCAGTTAAAAATTAACAAAGGGTATTAATTTTCAGCCATTCGTAATCTCAGAGTATAATTTTTAGAATCCAAACTCCAGGGTTTAAATTGTATAACATCCAAACATAAGAGTATTTTTTGCAGTTATCCCTAAAAGAAATTCAAATAGGTTAGTCTCCCTTCTCCCGACCTGGTATTGCATTCCATTTACAAATTTAGATGTGCAGTGCTGATATTGACTATTCTTTCTTCTGTATCTTCTTTTCTTCTTCTTTTTTTTTTTTTTTTTTGGAAGTTTTCTTTATCGTTGACAAGCAAGCAAATAGAACTCTTTGGTGGAATAAGATGCGTTATGCGTAGTAAATAGTAAACAAAGGCTTCATAACTCAGAGTCTTAAAACTCATTATCCTGGAAAAAATAGTCATAAAAATGTCACTTTACCCAAATTACTCCTACCCAAAATCCAAATACAATAAACTACGTGCACCTTCCAGCAAAATACCAAATTCATCTCTTGTAGACCTCTTTGTTGATTACATTAGTGTAACGAGGCCAACCCCTTAGGTCACCAAAAGAATGAACCTTATTCAAGATGAATTCAAGATGAACCTTATTCAAGACTAGTTATAAAAATTAACGACATTTCATAGCCAGTAATTTATTTTATTTAGATCTATCATTGTAGTTTATTTATGATCTATCATTTTATTAGGATCGTTATTGTCACCAGTCCTAAAAAAATCATCCTAGAAAAATAGTCACACGTAAGGGAAGGAAATCGCAAAAACACTTCCACCGAGCCGGATAGCAAAGACACTGCAAAAGGGTAGGAAATCGCTGTCTATTGGGAAATAGGAGCGTGCAAATGCCACACCCACACTAACCAAGCAAGTCTTTACCTTTTTCAGTCGAAGGCCCCTTTTTTTTAATTATTTTTTCACTTTGTTAAGAGAAGTGGATCACGATCCTGGTCACTCAGCTCATATACCATCAAAATTTGTCTTCTCATGTTTTAGTGGATTAATTTCACATATTCCCCTTGATGTATATGAGTTGTAACACTTCCACTCTAAAATTTGATTTTGCGACATCTATTAATTTTCTAACTTTCAGTATTTGTAACGCTTATGACCCTTCTATCTGAGACCAATAACAAGGTTTATTTTTTTGGTGACTTTATACACACGTCAATCATTTCAAAATGTTAAAATCCTAGGAAATTTTGCAGATGTCTAAAACATATACCAAATTACTTTATACCGCGATTTGCACGAGTTACTATTAATATTGCATACATTAAGTTTAATTTATAGTTAAGTTCAATGTATTACAATATTAAAGAATGTATTTATCTCTACATTTATTTTGATGAAACGAATGTAGCACAATTATTTATTCAATAAACTAAATTTAAAATAATGTATTGTTAATATTAAATTAAATAAAATATTATATAAAAATATTAAAGATTGTATTTATCTCTACATTTATTTTGATGAGACAAATATAGCACAACTATTTGTTCGATGAACTAAATTTATTATAAAGTATCATTAATATTAAATTAAATACAATAATATATAATATATTTATATATTACAACCAATAATAGCATGAAAAAATAATAATATGACCAATCATATTATGGAAAAATAAGAATTAAATTAGGAATTTTTTAAAAATTTTAAAAATAGAATACCAAAAAAAGCTATCACATTGCTTAATATATATATATATATATGGTTGCATATATAGATATACAAATATAGATAGATTACCAATAGGGTAGGCAATGAACTAAATGGATCACACTGACCATCTACAATGGATTATGTATAAACCCTTAAGCAAAATTCCAATGGCAAGAGCAAAAATCTCCGAGTAATTACTTCAGACCAATTCATCCTCTTCCAGTTCTTTGGCCTTTAGAGCTTCCTTTACTCTCAGCAGAAGGGTAGTCTTCCAGGTATCCTGCAAAAGAACTCGGAAAATTTGCGATTAGATGCAGCCTCAGCAGAAAGTAACATACATTTATAAGGGTCTGTAGTAACTTCAAGAAATCATGAGCTAGACAAGTAGTAAAAGCTCAAAATGCAAGACAAATGGGACTGTGTTTAAAAGGGTATAACCAAGGTGAACTAACAAAAACGGATCTAAGTAGTTTTTGCGTGCAATGAAAATAAGAAGACCAAGATGTCCCATAATTAAAAGGTAATGTTATCCATTTATCAAACGAAAAAAGTTAGTTTCAGATAAGAAACATAAAAAGAAATGGGTAGCAGAGAGAAAGGCATGAGACATTCTTAGCAAAAACATAAAGTAGAAGAGATGAAGACAATAAATAATAGAAAACCCTGATATTCCAATCTTAACGCCACAAAAATATAAAAGTAAAATAACCTCCTTGTGTTTCTTATATATCAAAAAAGGACAAGTAAAAATCAATTCATTTCAGCTTTGCTTTGAAAAATTTATGTCCTCCCTAGAAAGAACAAAAGAAATATATCCACGACTTTCATTAACTCGTGCGATTTGCTGAATTAAGGTTGCAAGGGTTCCATATTGTTACAAGAATTCTGGGGTAAAAAAAAATAGAGCTGTTGAGAAACTCAAAAACGTTAGAAAGAAACATACCAGTGGGGTAATGCTATCAAATTCCTTCACAGCATCAGTGAATTTTGCAACATCTTCCTCATCAATTGCTGAAGCCAAATCCTGACAAGAGAACAACACTTTGTTCAAAATAGTTCCTACACCTAACTTTTGCATCTATTAATCCAGGGAGAAATATATATGTAAGGAATGAGTTAATGTTTAACAAAGAAACTTTTATAGCCCACAGTAACAGTAAATGTTATTCCTAAATACTTACAGCCAAAAGTTTGTACTCCCGGGTTCTTGAGAAAGTGAGATCCAAATCCTGCACAGCCAATGGAGGCTCCGTAATGATATAAGTAGGACTTGAATGTTCAACATACTTACTATCAATAACAAGGACTAATTAGTAAGTGCCTGATATCGCTCAAGTGCATTCGTTATGGCAACAATGTCTCCTCTACAGAGCTGGCAAAGCCCCGCATTAAGAAGATGTCCTCTGACGCCATACTTCAACAAATTATTGTTAAGTGATGTTTGAGCTACCTCTTCATATATCTGGATAGCCTTCGGATATCTGATGACGAAGAAATCAGCTTAGCTCTGATTAAACACCACATTGTGCAGGAATTTGTCTTTCACTACAACTAATTACTAAACAAGGGATCAGTATAGGTCACAACATACTGTTCAAGTTGGGCAGAAAACTGAGCCACTTTCAGCTTGCACTGGTTTGCAGAAGTTGCGCCTCCTCCAGTTTCAAAAAATTCGGCAGCCCGTTCAAAATATAATATAGCCTTTTCATTGTTTTGCTCAAGCTCATACAACTCACCGATCTCCTGAATTCCAATAAAACAATTCTATGTCAGCTGAGATCCGTAGCATTGTTGGTTTCATTAAAAAGTTGACACAATAACAAGTACTAGCAACAAGCACAAAGGACTGAACAAACTACGAATAGTTACAAGATTTCTTAGTACATAATTTAGTTAAGCAATCCATGAGAGATAAACTGATTCGAATAACCGTCAGAAGTAAAAGGAGACCTAAAATAAAGAATGAATCACCTTGCAATATCTTGCAGCCATACTATCTTTGCCATTTTCCATGAAAATGTTTACTGCTTTATCTAAGCACGAAATAGCCCCTGCAAAACGGTGAACAATCACTTCAGCTTGAATTCTTTAAAAACTTAAGCCAAAATCAAAATGGTGATTTCAAACCACTTTTATCATCATTTTTCCAAAAGGGTTTAGTTACTAAGACCAATATAGAGAAATCCCGAAATATTACCCCCCATTTCCTTAGTTTCTTATAAACAAAATAGTAATAATTCTCGGTAAAAAAAAAATAATAATAATCTCAAACAAAAGCTGAGATAGCTTCTAGGGAACCATTGTGAATGGGAGAAGGACCATTTGATCCCGTACTTGTTTTACTTCCAGATAAAGAATTAAACATTGGTAATAGCTCAATTCCATCTAAAAGATTTAGCTAAAATAGCATAACATGTTTTAGAATTGAAACTTCTTAAATATATGACATATATATACACATAAAGGCATAAGCGTTACCTTTAGTTGACGTCTTCTTATAGCAATTTGAAGCATCTACATAAGCAGTGGCAGCCTCATGCTTGCTATCTACCTAAAAAGAAAAAAGTCCCCAATAATCAAAATTAAGAACAAAGATTAGCCTGATCATAATAACTAATAAGTATACTGGCATAAAAGAAACTCACCTTCAAATAACAATCAGACAATTTGATAAAAACTGAGCCAGCTTTATCCCCTGTATTTTTAAATAAAAATAATTTTTTAAAAAATTAAACAAAAAAAAAATGTAAAAAGGATATAGCGTAACACATAATTAATATTTAGCTGATTTAAGAGAGGATTGGATTGGAATAGAGAAAGAGAATAAAAGAATACAAGACTTGGCGAGCTTGAAGTGATTAGCTGATTTAGCGTAAAGGTCGGCTGCATCTTCGTACTTGGAGCCGAATAAACCCCAGCCGTTGATCTTCTTCCCGGCTTTCTTCTGGAATTCCTCTCCTTTGGCCATGTGATCACCCATGCTTCCAACACAAAGATAGCACGGTAAAGTAAGACGGACCGACAGAAAAAGAGGGCAAAGGAAAGATGAAATGCTTCGTTCGGTAGCAAAACGACGTAAGAAATAGGGAACGGAGACTCGAAACGAAAATATCTATGTAAATATATAAATTTTTTTTTTTTTTTTTTTTTTTTGCTCTGGTGTAAATATATATAAATATTTAATCTGTATTACTGTATATGGTTTTTTTTTCTTTTTTTTTTTTTTTTGCCCTTTTTCGACAATTAGAGGGAGGGATTTTGAACCATAGATTAAAATAACGTTTATTGACATTGTCATGACAATATTTGTATTTTGAAGTTTCAACATTGATATTGTGTAGAAAAATATTTTTTCCATGTATTTGTGAAATATCCGTAAAATATCGACAATACGAGGATATTTCAATATCGATAAAATGTCAGTAAAATTGAGCTAATATCGAAATATTTACGAATATTGTCGTGACAATATCATCGATATTTTGAAATGTCGACAGAAATGTCAATTTTTTTTCTAAGTCATTTTTTTTTAAAATAAAAAATGGTAATAAAAAATATAAATAAATCATAATTTTTTCTCACAATATGTCGACAGAGTTGTGGAATTTCTTGTATTTAAAGAAGACCATGGTTGTAAAGATGCCGATCTTGGTATTCTGAAAATTGGGAAACAATTTGAAAAAAAAAAAAAAACACAGGAGATAAGGAAGATTTAGTCAGATTTATAAAAATCTTATTTCTATGAGTTTTGAATCAACGAGTATAGGAATTTATCAAAGTTCATATAATCCTGGTTTTTATAATCCCAATAGAGAGTCATGTTCAAAACTGCAAAATACAGCCAATTTCTTTGTTTATGAAATGTTCATTCAACCTCCTCCTCAAACTAATATTGATATGTCCACATATACCTGTCACGATTTTTCATCAAGATAATTTAGATAGATTATTACACTTTTATTATAACACCTCTAACCCAAAAAATACTTGCTGATATTATATTTGGGACAGAAAATAACAAAATGCTATCAAATTTTTATCGTGAAGTATGACTTTTCTACAAATTTAATCTTGCTTTTTGACTTGTACAAAATTATACTCCTATATTTCAAATCATTGCAAATTTATACCTTGTATATAAATTGGGTAATTTGTTCTAATTATTTTAAGTTATTTTTAATAATTTTTTTGTGTTAGTCAATAAAAATAAAATATCTTTAATTTAGATTTCGTATTTAGTGAAAAAATTTTGGTTAGTTTTTATGCAAAAGACACAATTTACAGAGATTTAAAATGTGAATATATAATTTTATAAAAACAAAATATATGGTTAAAATTATAGAAATGCCGTATCTCAAGCTATTTTTTTTCTAGCTAACACTTTTTTATTATTTTATAATTAGTTAAATATTGAAAAGCATATTTGTCGATGCAGTTTTTCAATCAAAACACTAACTTCGTGCAACTTACACTCTGTCTCAGAAATCAAAACTTTTGCCAAGATCAAATGGATGATTGCAGAGGCCAAAGCATAATGATCAATGACTTAAGATGGTGGCACCGGTATGACATCTACCAGATTCTCTTCAAAGCTTAAATCAATGGTAGGTAAGGATTTTTTTCTTTTCTTTCTTTGAGTGTAAATGGCAACTTACTTGTAGCGACGTTTATATAGAGGTGCAATGATTCCTCTTGATGCGGAAGCAGTTGACAACTGTCCTTATATATTGGTATACATGATTATGACTGTGCTGAAATAATTTGTTCATATTCTGCTCTAAAGTGTTTGGAGATGCCAAATAGGCTAGATATATTATATGGGCACCAATCTAATATGTATTTTTTTTTTTACCTATACATAAGTATCATTTTGGCCAATGAAAATTTATTATGTACATTTTTTTATATTAAAAAGTAAGAGAGAAAAAAAGTATTAATGATACACATCTTTTCATGTACCTCATTATACCTGTTGGATCACCATTAAATGATGATCTAACGGCTAAAAGAAATATCTACACATATGTAAATAAAAAAAATATCTACTAGATTGGCAACCTTACTGTAATTAGGTTAAGCTCGAGGGTGCTAAGTCGATTGTCATTGTTTGCTTATAATTGAGCTCTCCTCAGGAACATCCGAAGGTGCTGAATCCATTATAATTGGCTTTATTGTAATTGAGCTTGGATCAGACACTTCAAGTTCCCAACCGAGCACAATTTATTTCATTCAACTTTGAGTTACAAAACTCAATCAAATGAGAGGATGTAATTTAAAGACCTCTTAAATAGCATGTTTTATAGAATATACCCGTTTTAAAACTCTTTATAAAATTTAATAGCCCGTTTGGTACTCTTTTCAAATCCTGTTTTATGTTTTCAAAACAAAAAAAATAAAATCAAGGCCAGAAGTTGGCGTTTGGTAGCCCGTTTTTTAGAACAAAATTTGGAAATAGACACAAAAAAATCCAGAAATTGAAAATGCCAAATTGACATTTTCTAATCTTCAACCCAAATCTCACATCCCTCTTTGTCCCGAACCCGATCTTCTCTCTCTCCCTTCCCGAATGAACCTCTGCCTCTTCCTCTTTGTTAACCTTGCCGATTGTCGCCGAATGTTCTCGAGCCCTCACTCTCCGTTATGCCATTGGACGCCATGGCCACAGCCACCCATCTTCCCCACATCTCTATCTATTTTCTGTTTTCTCCATCTCTTTGTACCGTAGCATCATCATATGACTCGGGATTTTTTTTTTTTTTTTTTGAGTAAGTGGAAGTCAATCTAGCTTGAGTTCCATCATTAGATCAAATTGTTACAGAGGTAATTTCAGATTTTTCTTTTCTATTTTCTCAGTTCTTTACACCCTAGCATTATTTTCTGCTTCAGCTGTCAAATATATGGGTTATTGATTTCAATTCTTTGTTTTGTGGATCAGATTGAAATGTATGGAGCTGTAGGGGTATGGATTTTGATTTGATAAGTCTACAAGGCTTATAGGACAAGACAAAACCTTGATAATGAGAAGGACATTCAATTTCTAATGCCCAGTTGAATCAGTTGAGCAAAATTTGCTTATTTCGTTTTATACCGACCTCTTGATTCTTTTTTTGTGTAGTTTAATCATATTTTTTTTCCCGAGTCCATCTCTTGCATATATACCCCTCGCTTGGCACCGTAATTGGATTCTTTATTACTAATGGTCGAAGTGATTGGCAATAAGCACATACAATATTTTATGGTGACATGAGTGGTAGAGTAACCATTTTTGGTGAGCTTCAGATGTATTATTTGAACTTATGGCACTCTTTTTAGAAGGAAAATAAGGTCTGATGGTTACTTTTCGATGTGTTGTGATTCTTTTGAATCAATTTTTCATGCCTTATTTTTGTGTGCTGGTGCTCGAGCTATTTTGGATAATAATATGAAGATTGATTTGTGTCCCAAACTTCTCAGCTTGATTTAGTTTGTCTTCTTGAATGCTATCTGAATATGTTGTCAAACAAGATTTTAGACTGATCGTAATCACTCTATGGATCATTTGGTTTGAAAGAAACTAAAGAGCTCATAGCAGACTAATGGCACCTCTGTTGTGAATAAAATGCAATCTAAAGAACGTATGTGGTTCAGTCCCATAGAGGGTAGTTAGAAGATAAAAACAGATGCTGCTATGGATTGGAGGAATGGTTGGAGTGGTTTGAGCATCCTCATTCGAGATCATGAAGAGAGAATAATGGCTTCTAGTGTCATTAATTAATACTAGTCTTTTTCTTCCCTGCTTTGTATATTCATATTATTTGACTGCTATAAACATGCTCTTGTTAAGAATGTTTCTTTTATTTGGTTAGCATTGTACACTGTGAGACTAATTGTATACTTAATATTGAATGAGAATGATCATATATTATTCCTAGCAATGTAGTTTGCATGTTATTAGTACTACTAGTCGTTATACCGCGCTTTGCGCGAGTTGTATTAATATTGCATACATTAAGCCTAATGTATAGTTAAGTTCAATGTATTTCAACATTAAAAAATATATTTATCTCTATATTTATTTTGATGAGACGAATGTAGCACAACCATTTGTTCGATGAATTAAATTTATTATTAGCTATCATTAATATTAAATTAAATACAATATTATATAATACATGTATATATTACAACCAATCATAACAAAGAAAAATAATGATAGGACCAATCATATCATGAAAAAATTAGGATTTTTCTAAAAATTTTAAAAATAGAATAATGATCAAAGATATAGTTAGGTTCAATGTATTTCAACATCAAAAAATATATTTATCTCTTTATTTATTTTGATGAGACGAATATAACACAACTTTTTGACGTTCGATGAACTAAATTTANTGATTGGACCAATCATATCATGAAAAAATTAAGATTTTTCTAAAAATTTTAAAATAAAATGGTGATCAAAGAAGCTATCAGAGTTTTGAGCTTCAAGCTTAATATATATATAGATAGATAGATAGATATAGATAGATTGGATAGTACAATGTGAGACTAATTACTCTTATATGGTAATTAGCCAAAAAAGAAATCTCATATGGTCATGTGAAATGTGATAATATTGTCAGACATATGTAATCTCTTTATCCACATCAAAACTAATATTATGTATAATAAATTTAATTATGTTTTTATTATGAACTTAAAATTTTGAAGTCGTGTATCTTTAAAAAAATGTAGGTCATGTATCTCAAAAAAAAAAAGAAAAGAAAAAAGTCAATATTGTATTTAATACAATAATGTATCTCACAAAAAAAAAGGAAAAAAAAGATATATTTTAGTTATATTTAAACAAGTATTTTTAAAGAGATTTTATGTTATTATAGAAAAATAACATCTAAAAATATTTCAACCAAATATGTATAAATTTATTATTTTATTTTTAAATACAAAACCAAACACAGTTTCATATTTTTTAAACTCAGAACTAATAAGAAAATATTCAACTAAACGCATTTTTGGAAACAAATTTTCTTTACTAATTTTCAGATTTTCAACTTAAATACACCTTATTCAAATCACTCATTTCCAAATCACAAATCAAACGGGCCCTAATTTTCACTAGTTTGGCAAGCACCTTGAGCATGGTTGAGCATTAGTCCGATGAAGGGTAATTCAATTAAAAATGGTCTATTTTCAAAAATACATTATTAAACGAGTCTATTTTTTTTTAAAAAAAAATCGTATATTAAGCTCAATCCATAAATAAACGCCGGCCAATAGAGTCCGTAACTATAAAAAATATCGCGGGGTGGCCCTGACCGTGTCATGTTGGCGATGGGCCAATAATAATGTTCCACGTGGCGGTCTCTTTTGTCCCTTTGTTTCTGGGTGAATCGATTCATTCGGAGGTGTGAGCAGTAAGGCAAGGCAGCTCAAAAATTTCGCGGGTCACGTTTCAAAAGTGTTATTACTCTGTCAGCTTTTAGCTATTTGGTTGGATCTCAATCTCAGTTTTTGACAACAATCATTTTCCCCAAATTCCTTTACACCCAATTCTCACGTGCCTCACTCTCTTCTCTTCTCTTCTCTTCCTCATTTTGCTGCTTAATTCTCAAACCCCCTTGTTCATCATCAGTAATATCCACGATCAGGTATGAATTTGATTCGTTTGATACAGATCCCCCTTGTTTTTATTTATTTATTTTTTTTTTCAAATTTTGTTTTTAAGTAATAATTTGGATTGTTGTTCTGCTGCCAGTTGTTTGGATTGGATTGGATTGGATTGGAGCATAATTATGATGGAGAGAGCAGATTCAGGGCAGAAGCTGTATTCAAGGATGCGGCTATGGGAATTCCCAGATCAGTACGTGATTGAGCCCACTGATGGCCCTTCTGCTGCTTCTCTCTCTATCAATCGTCACGACGCTTCTTTCACTCTCATTGGTTCGCCCTTTTTCATTTTTTTTGATATATTATATATATATATATATGTTTTTAATTATTTCCTCAATTAATTCCCAATTTATTTCACTGATGATACTATACTTTCTCCACTCCAGATGAGCTCCCTGAATCCAATTCTCTTCGGGTTCCCAAAATTCAGACTATTTTCGGTGTAGTTGGAATGCTTAAGCTTTTGGCAGGTAATTTACTATTGCGCTTTTGGTAATAATTGCAGCAAGCAAGCAAGCAAGCAAGAAGCTTCTCTTATACTCCTCATTTTGTTTGGTTTTTTATAAAACATGCTTTTTAGGATCATACTTGATTGTCGTAACCGAGCGCGAATGCGTGGGATCTTATTTGGGGCATCCCATTTACAAAATCTTATCGTTGAAAGTTTTCCCTTGTGACCATTCTCTCAAGACATCCAATGCACAGCAGGTGCATCTTCTGCTGCCTTGCACATTTTCATTTTTATTTATTTTTCGTTATTCGAATACGTAGTAACTCTGTGACATTGCTACAGAAAAAGATGGAAGCCGAGTTTTCGGGCTTGCTTAATATTGTTGAAAGGACTTCTGGTTTGTTTTTCTCATATGACACTAATTTAACCCTCAGGTGAATTTTCCTGCTATATTTTTCATTGCTAATTTTGATAAGGAAAAAAAAAAGACCTAAGTTTATTTCCACTTTTTGAATGTTCGAGCTGAAATTCTTGTTATCATTGTGTCTTCATGTCTTGTCTGTATACAAGTGTACAAAGATTGCATGATTTAGGTGATGAATCCAAGTTGCTCCCTCTTTGGAGACAGGTTAGCTTTGATTCGATTTTGCTGCAATTGCTTTCCTTTTATCTATTTCATATTCCTCACTCTAATTGATTTTATTATGAAAGGCTTTTGGGTTAAAATTAATGTTGCTTTTCTTAAATCCGAAAACGATCATATATTTATATGCGAGTAGCGGGCTTTTTAAGCTCCATATTTGTGGATGTTACCTTGTAAATTATATTCCGATTTAGTAGAAAGTTCTGCTTATTTTTCCCATTTTTTTTTTCCTCACAGGCAGAACCTAGATTTCTGTGGAACAATTATATGTTGGAAGTGCTCATAGATAACAAGGTTGGCTTTTTGCAATGTTACCTTTACTTGCCAGCTTGATTTCGTTTTGAACTTTTGTGTTTGTAATTCCTAATTGCCCATACTTGTATGCTTCCATGTTTGCAGCTTGATCCATACTTGCTTCCTGTTATCCAAGGGAGTATCCTTTATATTGATGCTGCTTTATGCTTTTTGCCGTATTTTCTTTAGTTTAACTGTTGCATGGCTATATTATTTGTCAAATGTGTGTTTCCGTTGGAAGGTTCGCCTTAATTAATCACCAGGCTTTCAGCACTTTCAATCGGCAATGGGGAAAGATATTATTGATGTTACTCTGATTTCCAGGAGATGCACAAGGAGAAATGGTATCTAAATCTCATATTCTCTGGCTTTAATATTAATGTTTTATATATGACATTGTGCATGTTACTGAACACTGGTTTCTGTAATTTATTAACTACAAAGAAGCAAATCATGTTAGCTAGCCAGTTTGTTGGATTATGCAACAAATATTTTTCATGTAAATGGTGATAAGTGCTTTACCAAAATCACAAATAAGAAGACGACATTGAGAACTATTATGCCCAATGACAACAAACAGTACAAAAATTCCTGACGAAAAAAAAAAAAAGAAAAGAAATACAAAGGAAGGTTGAGGAATTTAAACGGAAGACTATTATTGTTTCTTGTTTCTTTTTTCTTTTTGGAAAGGAGGATTGATCTTTGGATCATCTATATCTTGTCCTGTCAAGAATGGGGAACATCAATTGCAAAATGAAACAATCCTGTATAGACCCAACGGGGAAAAGAAAACAGATTTTCTAGTTCTGGCTCTTTTTTACCAGTAAAAGAAATATTTTTATGTAGTTAGCTCTGTCTTCTTACTCTAAAAAATAATACACATTTTCTTGAAGGCACGCGTATGTGGAGAAGAGGAGCTGACCCTGATGGGTACGTTGCAAATTTTGTAGAAACTGAGCAAATTATGCAGTTCAATGGGTATACAGCATCATTTGTGCAGGTAAAATTTAAGTGTTATTAGGGTTATTTTTACTTTTTGTGTTTTCTGAAGTTGTGGTAACTGTCTTGGAGTTACCATAATATGCAAGTGCCGCACTTGGACAGTTATGATTCAGATGTCTCATGTTTGATTCATATAAATTTCTTTTGCAGGTTCGGGGGTCAATTCCATTGCTCTGGGAGCAAATAGTGGATTTGACATATAAGCCCAAGTTTGAGCTCGTAAAACCAGAGGAAGCCGTGAGTTTGTGGTTACTTTTTCCTTACATGTTAGTTTGATTCTACATCTATTGCTCTCTATCTGTATTTGACTTCTGGTCCGCTAAACTATTATGCAGCCCAAAGTAGCAGAGCGACATTTTTTGGATTTAAGAAAGAAATATGGAGCTGTTTTAGCTGTTGATCTCGTCAACAAGGTGCACCATTTTATTATTTATTATGTTTTATTATTTCTTATAATTTTCCAGGAGATAAAGTATTTTGTATGCTATATACTGTAATCTATCAAAACCTTCACTGGCATTTGTTGGTTCTATATAAAAAACAAACAGAAATAACGTTGGTTTGAATCTTGTTGGGGTGTTCACTTTCCTGACATTTCCATATCTTATCAGCATGGAGGTGAGGGACGCTTGTGTGAAAAATTTGCAGGTGCCATGCAGCATATCATTAGTGATGATGTTAGGTAGAATTTCTCTCTCCTCTTCTCAAGAACATATCTGTAAATTATTTGGTCTGTTTCATGTGATAGCCATGGGATATTGCAGATATTTGCACTTTGATTTTCATCACATTTGTGGACATGTTCATTTTGAGCGCCTCTCAATTCTTTACGAACAAGTTGCAGATTTTCTCGACAGAAATGGGTATGATTTCCTAAAAATAACTATCGATGCTCTGTCCTGATAGATATGAATATTTTGTTACTCGATTTATTTGGAGAAATAGTACTTTATGCATATCTGGCTATTTGATGTATTGTGTTCTTTTGAACAAATAAAATAAGATAAGAAATTTGTGTGCTTAGGTTTTATTCGCTATAATCTCGCTTTAAGATGCTTATAGATGTACTTATATATACTCAATGTGCCTCTGTTTTACATCTTCTCCTAATTTTTTAATTACAATTGATAGGTATTTCTTGTTGAATGAAAAGGCTGAGAAAATGAAGGAACAACATGGAGTTGTAAGGACCAATTGTATAGATTGCTTAGACCGTACAAATGTTACACAGGTTACACCTTGTCAGAAGATATTATTCTATCTAATTGTTTTGTTTACAGTGTACAGCATACATTATTCACCATTATATGGTTGTAGAGCATGATAGGTCGAAAGATGTTGGAATGCCAACTTAGAAGGCTTGGTGTTTTTGGTGCTGACGAGACTATTAGCTCACATCCAAATTTTGATGAAAGCTTCAAGATCTGTGTGTTCATTCTACTGTTCTTATTATGCTTCCGAGTTACCATGTTACTCTTTAATATACTTGCCTCTTGTAAACAATCTATTCCAAGCATGTAAAACTGAGTTTTCTCAATAATATATATATATATATTTTTTCTTTAGTGTGGGCTAACCATGGGGATGATATAAGCATTCAATACTCTGGTACTCCTGCTTTGAAAGGAGATTTCGTCAGGTAGTTCTGGAACCTTTTTATATATGCTGTGATACATTCTTGTGCATATAGACTTCCTCCGAATTACTCATTTTGGTTGGATTGGTAGATATGGCCAACGGACAGTACAGGGGATTCTCAAGGATGGATGGAATGCCCTTGCACGCTACTATTTGAATAACTTTCGTGATGGAGCAAAACAGGTTAGTTTACTTTCTCTCTATCGTCATTTTATTTCCATTTACTTCAGATAAGATGCTCTGGTGCCTCCTCTTTTTATTTTATTTTATTTTATTTTTTATTTTTTTCCCCTATTAAAAGTAAACCTGACATATTTCTCATAATTCCATGATTCTTTTGGCTCAAACGTGAAGGATGCAATTGATCTCCTGCAAGGACATTACATTGTTTCGGTCAGCCGTGAAATGAGCCCCTCATCTCAAAAAGGAGGCCTTGAGGCTGTAGCTGTGAGTAAACCTTGATTATATAATAAGAGTAAATCGTAGTTTCTGTGTTATGACCCTTTGGTCGCCTTTCTCGGCCTCATCTCCAAGTGTGTCTATCTATTGCAGTCATTTCCACTGGCTTTGTCATTTGTTTTGATGGGCTTCTTGTTTGCGACCATGTCACTTAGGCAAGGTACGCCTAAGTTTCCTTTGTCTAACATAGTAATGCCAGAGTTACTCATACAAAAACAAAATTTATAGGTGAATGATGATTATCTAATTTCTTCTTGATTCATCTTTATGCAGTTCGGTACGACCTTCGGCACTTATTCTTTTCAATAATGTGGGCAAGCCTCAGTGTGGCCTTAGCAGCATTTGTGAGGGCCAATGGACGGATTTTCTGCAACCGGCCCCGTCTACACAGGCCTCGACATTAATTGGGTTCCTTAAGTTCGGGCCAAATTCAATTTTCCAATGCACTATTCTATGATTGCTGCTCGTTGTTTTGATTATTTCCAAGTTGAATTCCTGATATATTGAAATTTTATTATACACGGTAGAGACACACTCAATGCTTGAGTTGGTTTAGCAGATGTTATCATCGTCAATCTTTTTTGTATAATTTGACTCTGTTGTGGCTCCTTCATACTGGAAGCTCAACAAGAGAGAAATAAAAAAAACGAAAAAATGAAAAAAAAGTAAGTGAAAATTAGGCCTCGTACGGCATTTTCAGAATTTTTTTTTTTGAAAAATATGGTAGACTGTTTTTTTTAGATTCGGTACTGTTTTTATTAAAAAAAATTATTTTTTAAAATATATTTAGAAAAATATCATTTTTAAAATAATCATTAGTAATTGATAATTAGTTTTTAGAAATTAGTAACTAATAACAAAAAGTATTTATAATTGATATATAATTGGTAACTAGTAACTAGTTTTTAGAAATTAGTAATCAGAAATCATTTTAAAAATGATATTTTGTAAAAAAAATTTAGAAAGTGATATTTTTAATAAAAATCGTACTGAAATAAAAACCTAATCTCCGTATTTTTTTTTTAATTCTTTTTTATTTTTATAGGTAAACACAAAAACTAAAACAAATGCTTTCCACTTTGGAAACTGTTGGACACTAAGCCCATCTTACGTACAAGTGTTAATCAGGCCCAGATTTCAGAAGTTCGAAACCCAAACTCAGACCAGTTTGTTGGACTCCAAGGAGAGAGAAGTCACCCAAAAGCGTGGGCTCTTGTACAATGAAGACAAAATATGAAGGGCTTCACTCCACGCCCCCGACGGTGACAATATTTGCAGCCACGCCAAAATTCTGGCAGTGTTTTTCACAATGCACATTTAGGTCGAAGCAATACTTTTGGCTTATGAAAAAAGAGTTCAGGGTTTAAAATATATACAAGTAATAAATCTGAAATACTCGTTCAAAAAAAAAAAGGAAAAAAGAAAAGAAAAGGATCAATAATATAGTAATTTATTTGGTCCACAATATAGAAAAGGAAGAACTTAATAAGAAGGCAGGCTCCCTATACCCTCGAGTTTGAACGTTTCAGATAAGTGAAGATATATTTATACTGTAGCGGAAACTTAGAATTTGATTTGGATATCTATTTGGGCTTGTGAGTTGAAATAAAACTCATAATTACCAATGAATCAATATTACCACTAGAATAAATTCAGCACTAACTAGTAGCATGTTAATGATGTTATGTACTGTCAAATAACAAGTAACTAAAACTGGCAATTCATCAATGGTATTTTAACACCATTAGTCATTCACCATTCTTTGCTCCAACAATGTCATGAATCTTTGATGTCCAAAAATGTGGTTGGCCAAGTTGGACAACCCCACCCACAATACCAAAATGCCTTATATAATTGGGGTCATGCACAATTTTTACCTCTATATGAAAACACATTCATTCTAGTGGTTAGGAATGGGATATATGTCACATTACAAGCTATAGTAAAGCTATATAGCTATAGGCCAATATTTGGGTCAATTTTAGCCAATTTCTCATCCCTAATACAAGACCAGTCCACGTCTACATAGCTCAAATCCTTATCAGAAAATTAGCTGAAGATCTCAGCTGGGGATTCGGTTGTTTGTTCTAAGGAACAAGGCTGCTTTCACTTTCCCATAATTCTCAACCCTCTGAGTTGTAACAAACTCAATTATTAAATGCCAAACCTTAAAAACGAAACTGGACCACAATTCTCACAACTTTTTATGGCCAAATGGGAGAGTGTACTGACTACTTAATTGGGGTAGGGTGTCTTTCTTTTGCTTTTGGATCTGATAGTAATGTATGCACTGCCTTTAATTATCTCAAAATTATATTCTTGCTTCCACTTTTTGAAGAGTATAGGGAAAATGACTACAATATTTGCAATATTCCCTTTCATATATGTCTGTTATGAGTGCTATGCATGCATGTAATTCCTTTCTCATTTGGTTATTGTTTGTGTATGTTTATTCTCTTATGTTACATTTATAGAAAACATAGAAGTACCTTTTTCGATGGACATACTTTGTTAATTAACTAATGTGAAAGACTAAATTTATATGAAATCTTGGCTTTGTAAAATGATAGGAGGTTTAAAGTAATCTGAAATACTAAAAAGCTATATAATGTGCATGTCTTTGAAGTTCATGAATTCTAGTCATATTTATATATAAAAAGTATCAGAATTAAAACGATAGATTAACATCCAAAATTGATAGAATTTAATCAAAATGCATGTAACGGCGGTTCACGAAACATTTTCTTTTTGGATGAAAAACCAAACTTTAGACAGAAGTTTCAAGAGAGAATAGATATCCCAATTACGTTCGTTATCTCTCAATATAAACTAGAGTGTTTTATTAATAAAGACAATTATAAATACGAGTTCATAGTAATAACATCCCAGAGGGAAGAACATACAAAAACAAAGCATAAACGCCTAATTAGGAAAGCAATAATAATTAGACCTAATTAATAAAAATCACATCTTGGCAACAAGCCAACAAAACAAGAGCATGAATCCAGACCAAGACTACCAAATTAAGACCCAAGTGGCATAGACTCCATATGACACTATCATGGATTAACTCGTATATCAAAAAAAAAAAAAGAAAAACAAATTATATATTATTTATAGTCATTCATTCTCAATGTAAGAGTTACATCCACTTTTTGTCACTACAGATTTTTACTATGATAAAGAAAATATATTATATGAAAATTTTATCTCATGTATCTCTTAAATTTTGCGAATTCTCTCTATCATCTCACATACCCAAATTCAACAATCGAAATGTACGTGTAAAATTTCAAAAATACCCACAAATTTGTTTTCAACTTGATTCGAAAAACCAGAGTATCTGATAAAGACAGATTAGCCAAGCAGAAAGGATGCCCAAATTAAGAAATTTCAACTGAGCAAGCCAAGAGTCACCTCAAAAAGCAACATTTAATACCGAAGTCACATTCGCTTCTGTTAATATGTAGGTTTTTTCTTTTATTGAATTTTTAAACCCAGTTGCCAATACTTCCTCCCACAAAATGATTTATTAAGTGTCAGAGGACGTCTTATCATGCAACAACCAAATTTCACTATTATTTTCTCCGAGGAGTGTACATGAGATGCGGTAGGTTTCTTCACCTTGTGGGTAATGAAAAGCCTAGTTAATTTACGTGTCTTCAAGAAATTAGTTCCCGACATTTTTTTTAATTCCGTTCAAATCTCCTTGATGACCATGGAAAAGCTTTCTTCAACTAAGAGAAAAAAGACAAATGTCTAAATTCCAATAGGTCAAATGACCAATGTCCATAGAAATTATTGAAAAGGTGTTTGATTGAAAATGTGGGAGAATATATAAAAACTTAAAGTTTCATCTTCGTAGATGTTTATCCTTTATTGGGTGTCACAAATTTGGCGAATTAGAAAATAAAACAATAACCCTAACTATATGCTAGAGGGTAAATTATACTGTTGCGCTTAATATGGTGAGGTCATCCATTACATAATTTAGTAGCAGAGGCCTACAAAACCAATTTGAGTAGACATGTACTTTTTTTTATTTCAAAAAATCCTATTAAAAGAATAAATAAAAAATAAAAATGCATTGGGATCAGATAATGCAAAATAATTTATGCCTTTTAGTTTGATTAGACTAAATATGGTAATCATTCTTGTCTCTGATCACTTTGAGTGGTGCTCCTTGTCAAACCCTAATTTTGAAAATTAACTAGTTCACTGTGCCTAATCAGTAATCAACAGCATAATCCCACAAGAATGATTAAAAAAGATTAGAAAGAATTAATTGAAGACTTAGCTAAATCTTTTTTCATGCGCTACCATGATGATGGCATGACGATGATGGCGTCTAAAAGTATGTGTACATATATATATTGCATGTATACGTACATATATACATATACACATATACACCTCATATAAAGCTAAAAAATTAATGTTCTAATGCATAATTTATGGCAGAAGACATGGATGGATCATGTCTCCAAGTAGAATCAATCGTGTGAATAATTAAATATAGTATTTAGCCTGAAAAGTCTGGAATTCCACTCAACTCGGAATATTTGATAATATATTGTACTCAATCGCAATGTGACAAGGATTTTTGTTCCCTTTTTTCTTGGGTACATTCTTTGCAGCAAATACTTAATCGTTCAGTGTTGCTGAAAAGTACTAAGTTTCTAGTAGTGACTTTAATTACTATATTCTGGTCACATGCATGCTACTATTTAGACTACTTAAGAATTTAATATAGTTATTTGTTTATACATTGCGTATATGCAGTTAAAACTAATTAATTAACACGGTACTATTAGCTAATAGCTAGTGTTCAAAATTTGTTTATCAAATTTAGTACCAGTAGGCGCATATATTACTATAATAGTCACTTTTTTTTTGCTCTGGCACTATAATAGTCACTAGACTATCTCACTTAACAGTTACAGGTGGACTATAAGATAAGTTTTTTTTTTTCTTTTTTTTTTTTTGAAAAAAGATAAGTTATTCTGCAAGAGAGAGAGAGAGAGACCAAAAAAAAAAAAAAGAAAAGAAAAAAAGACTACAACATTAGTTGGAAGTTGTAATTGGAGGACATAATCATTGAAGTCTTTCACTAATATGATAGTTAAACAGTTGAAAGTTGACCTACTCATGATGCAAGAGATATAAATATGCAGACCATGATTTGATGTTATGGGTCTAATTACAATCTGTCAAAATTCCTTATATAATATAAGAATTTATATTTATATAGCTATATATATCCGTCCACTTTTTAGTTTTTGTGGTTGTAGGTGATATGTCCATTACACTAGAATGTCTAATGGAATTTTTACCTATTCCATGCTTGCCTCCACCTTTTTCCTGTAAACCACATCACTAATCACTATAGTCTAATTACTTGTAACCCTTTACACTTCGTGATTAGTTTATTATTATTTCTTTTTCGAAGGGTGATGTCAAGTGTTGGATTGCAAAAATTGACAAACCTTTGTGATCATAATATTATATAATATTTACCTATTTGAAAAACTTATAATATTTGAATTTCCAAAAGGACATATTCCAAAATGTATCTTTCTTTCTGTTGGCAAGTTTGGCAATATTCTAAGTTTCTTACTCTTCATTTCTTTTTTATTTGCTTAAAATTGTCTCCTACTACTCACATCTCCATCGCTGTCTAATTGAGTGGAATGCCAGGTCAAATATCGCGTCGCATCCAAATTGATGTATTATCAACAACATTCAACATTTTTAAGAGGATATTATATACATGTTCATATTTTCTCTTGCTCTCATTAATTTGGCTGCGCACAAGCAAATTGCATTGCATGCAAAATGATGCCATGGTATAGAAAAGAGTATTATTCAATCACTGGCTAGCTAGTTAGTATTTATGAACTAATCATTTCCTTAAATTTACTAATTGTTTGATTTGTTTAGGTCTTGTTTGACAACATTTATTTTAAAAAAAAAAGTGAAGTTCCTCAAGATATTATTTGAGAAAATCTCAATCACCTATTTTACTTTAAAAACTACAAAACATAATTAAATATCATCAAGCAAGCAATAAAAGTACATACATAAAATATATGTCTACTTCTTTTCTTTTTTTTTTTTTTCAACTATTTGATTTTGATCTTGGCTTCACAAATCCGTAAGAATTGTTCTCATACGCCTAAGGCTACGTTAAAGTCTGTTTTTTTTTTTTTAATTATCATTCTTTTTTTTTGGCTATTACAAGCTTTTTATCAAGGAAAAAACAGAAAAAAAAACCCTTAACTTTTTTACCATTAATTGGTAATTACTATAGTTAATGCATTTGATCAGCACTGGGCTGGCTGTCATTTTCTTGATTCCTACATGTCTCTCCCTATTTGGTTTTGTTGCAACTTTTCGAGGGCCCAAATTACTAAAGAGTCTATTCAAAAGAGTTATTTTAAAGAGAAATTATTTTAAATTCTATTTTCAACCATATCATTCGTGTTATCGTGAGGAAATAACTTCACTCGTATTAGGCATAAACGTGCCTTTTTTGTTTTTACGAATAAAATGTAGGTTAGAAATCTTTTACTTATTTACTATATATTGTAACAACTTGCACCAAAATTCTTTTTTTAATTAGACGTCATTTTTAGTTATGACCCGTCTCTATTCATACATTAATCGAGGTCAAGACTCGAGAGATTAAGATATTACAAATAATTGACATTACACATAGCAATTAGTGACGTTGAAAAGGCAAAAAGCTAATAGTTAAAATGTATTTTTTCCTCAATATATATAAATACATATTTTTTCCTTTCCGACTTATGTGCTACACATGCAACAGGGGCGAGGGGTACAATCTTTTATTCTCTAGTAATATACTACCCCCAGGAATACTCTGATCAAAATTAAGCAGGATATTGAATATGATATCTTCCGATATGATACCAATATTAATTTCGCTACCAAATTAACAGTGACAAAATTATATAACTAATTCTAATTAATAACCACAAAAAGTTTTATGTTTTTTTTTTTGTGACAACACAGCTTGGTGCTAGTATACATTGAATATTTCTTTGCTAGTTAGTGGCTTAGTGCAAAGTCGAAAGTGATCTCTACAATATATAATGCTTAATTAATTGATACATGAGTTTATTATTTAGACTGTACATAAAGTCTTCCTTAATTATATGCAGAGAGATTTAGCATTTAATTAGTAGCTCTTGGACCCATATTGAGGAATAAATAGTTGTCTAATTAACACAAAGATTAAGACAAATATTAATTTGGTGGGCCTAGGAACTAGAAACCACATAAATGTGTTTTCATATTTGTATCTATTTGTTTAGCTCCTCCATTTTCTTCGTGGATCAATACTCACTATAACTTTGTAAGACAAATTAGAATTCAGAGATTAGTACTTTTTTCTAATTTTTCTTATAGGGCGGCTTAAGATTTCCACAATCCTCCAAAGAGAATATGGATATTGGATGTCCACTAGAAAACTTCTCTTTCTCCCTGCCTCAAAATAAATAGCTACATGCAAACATATGTGTGTACATATATAATACACACGCGCGTATAAACAAACCCTATAGCAAGCACGCTTATTATTTTTTTTCCCAAAGGAAAACACAGATCCTGGCTTTATGTTATGAGCCAATACATTAATTTCACTATTGTTTATACAAAGACAAGACTAAGCTAAATAGAACTATGATGAAAAATAATAAATTAAGCTTCACAAGAGGATCAGCTGTCGAAGATAAGTTATAATATACAAAAGTATATGTATATACACACACAAATATGAGATATTTATCATATCCTCCAATAAAAGGAACTAGTGGAGTTTCATGTTTTTTACACTACTTGTGAATGAAATATTACGTAAGGTAAAAGAAAAGAAAGATTCTTGTTTTAAAATAACTAGAGTTCGAGACATGAGAAGCATCTTTGACATCCATATTAAGCTGTAGAGGTAGGAAAGAGACCTACCTAGGGTCATTGATGGGACATGGGTCAAAAGAAAGATAAAAAAAAAAAGGGCGCGTCTACAGTAGGGGCGCCCCTACGTAGGGCCCTGTCTATTCACCGTTGGATGGGAATCTGTATATAAATAGATTCTCCACAGATTCCCGTTATTCCCCACAGATTCCCATCCAACGATAATTAAGGCATGACCCTACGTAGGGACGCCCCTACCGTAGCCATCCCAAAAAAAAAAAGGAAATACTACAAACGACATTAGGGTAATCGTGATTTGTTAAAAATAATTAAATTAATATTCTGAGTACATCGCTTCTTAATTAAGAGGGGTTTCCGTAATTTTTTTTTTTTCGATTTGACATTTTGGAACTGGAACCAATATTCTTTAAAAATAGGGTTTAGAGAATAGGATGACTATATTGTCAAAATATGTAAATATATATGTAATATATATATGGTTGCCATTTTAGTAGGTATTTTATTTTTAACATATGTATAGATTTTTTTTAGCCGTTAGATCATAATCTAATGGTGATCCAACGGCTATAATGACGTGTATAAAAAGACGTACATCATTAATGTTATTTCTCTCTCTTATTTTTTACTATTAAAAAATTTGCAAGATAAGTTTTAATTGGCCAAAACGATACCTATGTATAGGTAAAAAAAAAAATACCTACTGGATTAGTGCCCTATATGTATATATTAAACATACCCAGTAATTAATCATTCGGCAACCACCATCCATAGTGGTAATTTTATTAAGAGGCACCTTTCTAATTTGAAGACATGACGTGGTAGATTAGCAATGACAACTTAAAGAATGGTGCTTTTCAATATTGATTCTGAAAAATTAGGTACAACTTATAGGACAAAAGTTACTAAAAATATACAATCATAATTATCTCCTAATTGATTACAAATTAATTCTAATTAATTTATAAGATAATTCAACACTCCCCCTCAAGTTGGTGCATAGATATCTATTATGCCCAACTTGTCCACAAATTTTGAAAGTATGCAATTTGAGACTGCTTTGGTGAGAATATCTGCCAATTGTTCTTCTGATCGAATTCTCGATAATTCCAGACTTCTTTCTTCTAATTTCTCTCTGATAAAAAACCAATCAATCTCGACATGCTTTGTTCGATCATGATGAACTGGATTATGGGTCATATCACGAGCAGACTTGTTATCACAGTACAACCGGATTGGTTTATTTGATGAATAACCCAAATCCTGAAGGAGAAGATTTAGCCACAGACCTTCACAAACTCCAAGAGCCATTCCCCTAAGTTCTGCTTCACCACTTGAGCGAGCAACGACACTTTGTTTCTTACTCTTCCAAGTAACAAGATTGCCACCTACAAAGGTAAAATACCCTGAAGTAGGTCGTATGTCAGTTTTATCTCCAGCCCAGTCTGCATCAGTGTATATCTCGATGGTTTGTTCTTTTGTTTTCTTAGAGAAAAGAATTCCTTTTCTTGGAGCTGATTTCAAGTATCTCAAGATTCGTACGACTGCGTTGATATGCTGCTCATCTGGATTATGCATAAATTGATTGACGATGCTCAAAGCATATGCAAGATCTGGTCTTATATGTGCTAAGTACATCAATCTGCCAACAAGTCTTTGGTATCTCCATTTGTCAGCTGGAACTTGATCAGCTTCAATGCGTAATTTCAACCCTTCTTTAATTGGTGTATTTATTGATTGACATGCTAACATACCAGTTTCTTTCAAAAGATCTAAATCATATTTCCTTTGAGAGAAGAAAATACCTTTATGAGATCGAGACACTTCGATTCCCAGAAAGTACTTTAAAGAGCCTGGATCTTTCATTTCGAATTCTTTGAACAAATATTCTTGTAGAACCTTTCTTTCAACTAGATCATTTCCTGTTATCACAATATCATCAACATAAATAATAAGTGTAGTAATGTTACCATTTTTCTTTTTCAGGAACAGAGTGTGATCTGAATTGCTCTGATGATAACCAAATGCTATCATAGATTTTGTGAATCTTCCAAACCAGGCCTTGGGAGATTGCTTCAGACCATACAATGATTTCTTCAATTTACACATATTCTGTCTTTGCTATTCTGTCACCATGCACCCTGGGGGATCTCATCAGATATTTCTGTCACATCTATTTTTATTTCCTCCATATCTATCATAGGACTGTATCCAAAAGTTTGAATTTCATCAAGACACTCCCCATAAAATTCAGACGTAGAGTAATACATCGTATCTTCATGGAAGACAACATCTATAGGGATGAACATGCGCCGAGTAAGGGGGTAATAACATCGATACCTTTTTTGATGTAGAGTATATCCAACAAAAATACATTTCAATGCGCGAGGCATTAATTTACTCCATTGATCTTTACGTAGATGAACGTAGGCAATACAACCAAAGATATGAGGAGTTAGATTGGGAACTGTAGGTGCGACCATGGTATCTATAAGTACTTGAAATGACATTCGGAAGTTGAGTGATCTCGATGGAACCTGATTTATGAGATAGGCGGCAGAGAGAAGAGCTTCGCCCCAGTAGCAGGGGGGCATGTGTGCGTCAATGAGTGAAGCGCGGACAACTTCTAATAAGTATCTGTTTTTCCGTTCAGTAACACCATTTTGTTGTGGTGTATCAGGACAACTGATTTGATGAATAGAGCCATGAGAGTTCAAAAAATATTAGAGTTCAGTACTACGATATTCTCCCCCGTTATCACTTCGAAGTACTTGAATCTTAGCATTGTATTGTATACGTACAGTATTATAAAACTTTTGAAATAATACTGTAACTTCTGATTTGGATTTCATCAAACATAACTAAGTCATCCGAGAACAATCATCGATAAAGGTAATAAACCAATGAGCACCTCCCAATGTAAGAACTTTGGAAGGACCCCAAACATCAGAGTGAATAATCATAAACAGAGTTGGACTTTTATTTAAACTTAAAGGAAATGAAGCACGATGGCTTTTTGCAAGTGTATAAACATCACATTTAAAACTAGACATATCCAAATCAGTAAACAAAGTAGGAAATAACCATTTTAAGTAACCAAAAGAGACATGGCCCAAACGTCGATGCCTGGTAATTGTGAAAAAACGCTTAATCGTTGGAAATAAACGTCCAATACCAAATTAATATTTATAATTACCTCCTATTAATTAACCTAGTAAGTCTAGTAAAACTTAGAATTGACTAGTATAGCGGCAAGAAGGGTCCATCCATAGAGATTGGATTTTAGATTAGTTGTTAAGTACTAAAATTATCATAACCCAATTTTATCTAGGCATCAAAACTAAATGAATAAAAATAAAGATAAAAGAATTACGTAAATAAAATATTAAAATTACTATGCATTAATGTACTAAGGATATGATTTCCCCTAATTATTCCTAAATTCGTCAAATTAAGCAATTATAAGACTATTTCTACTAAATTCACTAATCAAGGGACTTAATCTAACCTCATTCCCTCTCTCGAGTGCCGAATGAGACAATATGCCTAAGTACCCAAGTTTGATATCTTTATCTAACCCGGTTCCCTAAGCACTCATTAAATCTAGCCCTTAAGAACTTCCTAATTTGATCATCTAGGTGTTGATCTCCTCTCGGTCTCACAACAACCTAAACTATGTTTCTCAATTCCGGTTTATGAGATCAAACTCTCTCAAGTATTAAAATCACAACCTAAGTTCAACTAATTCATTGGCCACATAAATTAGAGGTAATAACCAAGGAGAAATATAAATGAATTAACAATGGAAAATAAGCCAACAATTAACAAAATAAGCAAAACAAAGTATAAAAAGGGTACATCAAATCCTAAGATAGAGAATCCATCTAAGCATAGTAAAATCTATAGCTAATCTCATAAAGAATTTCAATATTCCAAACAAATTATACAATATACCCAATACAAAATTCAAATAAGATTAGGGTGAGAAAGAGGAAGAGAAAACTCTTTTGTGGAGGTAGAACTTCAAGCCTTTAATTCTTCAAGCATTCTCTCCAAATTTCAGCTCCAAAGCTCTCTTTCTAGGATTTTTAGCTCTCAAAGGTGTGCCTCTTCTTCCAACTCTCCACACTTGAAATGGAGGCTAAAGTGTGTATTTAAAGGGTACTACGATGATCTAAGAAAGGGAGAAATCTAACCATCCATTGGTGTTAGATCAAGGGTCAAAAATGGCCCTTAAAGTTGGCCAAAAATGAGTGGACACGTGGCTGTAAAATGGAGAAAATTTTGCTTGTGCGCGTGTTGAAATCGCAGTGGCACCGTGGTGCCAGTGCTGAGGCACCACGGTGCCACTTTCTGGGTTCCGCAGGGTTCTGAATCTGAGGCACCGCGGTGCCCTTTTTGAGCACTGCGGCACCTAACTTCTGGTCCAATAGAGCTTTTTAGTTCTCTTCGATACTCTAGGCCTCGTTTTGGCTATTAATGGCTTCATAAACTTTTCTTTTTTGGTGCCAAATATACACTAAACCTCAATTTCTTATTTTCTACGAGTAAAATATACACTCATCAATACACACTTAGAAAGGCGCGGGCTGGGTCGCGGTAAGCGCGGGCTTAGGTGTGGGCTGGGTCGTTGGTGGCTGAGGCGCTAGACTGAGGCGTTGGACTGGGTTGCAGGTGGCTGAGGCGCTGGACTGAGTTGCAAGTCACTGGACTCAGTACCAGCTTAAGCATTAGGCCAAAAAAGCCTTTGCTTAAGGCCCCAACTTTAGAAAGGCCCCAAAATTTTTCTTTTTTATAGTAATTTTTTTTCTTTTTTTTTACCTATATTATAATAACTTATATTTTAGCTATTATCAGATTTCAAAAATCAAATATTTCTTTGCTATACATTTATTTACTTTTTGTATTCTTAAATATCTTTTTTTTAAAGGATTCATTAAGGAGAAAATTAAGTTATTTATCTTATTTTTGAAAATATATATCATTTTTGGGGAAACTAATTTTTTCGTTTCTATTTATATTGATTTTTTAAATTAAGAAACTTACACTCCTGTTTTTGTCTTTTTTCTATACACACAAAAATAAATAAATAAATAAATAACATCTATTTTCTTCCTCAACAAAATTATCGAGAAAGACTAAACATTTTCATTCTCTTCTCATCAAGATTTCTTTTATATGTGCATAAACATAGATTAGAGGAAATGAAAAAATTACTATAAAAAATGCTCTCATGATCAAAACTCTCTTAGCATACTTTTTAACATACAACTTTTTGCAATAAAAGGAAAAAATAGAGACAAAGAAAAACTCATTAGGAATAGATGGGTAGAAAAAAAAGATTAAACTAATGAAAGAGTTTAAAAATCTCCAAGTTATATCTTTCATACTCTTTTTTTTTGTTAATTTCTTGATTATTATTTTTCGAATTTTACATTAGTTATACTACTTTTTATTATTTTTGTTGTGTACTTATCTTTATTTATTTGGTTTTTATACTTAAGTTAATCAAGAAGAATAGAAAACATGTACTGGGTATGAAATTTTTTTTTTTTTAAAAAAAGAACAAGGGATAATAGAAAATTTAGTTCAATCACCAAAGGGATATCTCAAAAATTCTCTCAAATTTTTTTATCGGTGTTTTTTTTTTTTTTTTTGAAAACTACTTATTTTAGAGGTTTTGCCTAGAGCCCCAAAATAGCTTGAGCCGGCCCTGGCTGGACTGAGGCGCTGGACTAGCTGAGGCGATGCGGCAGTCGATTGCGAGGTGGCACGGTGGTTTTGAGGACTTATGACAGTGGCGTGATGGTTGATCGCGAGGCAGCACGGTGGATGGTCAAGTATTTGTGTTTGGTTCTGGTTTTATTTATTTATTTATTTTTTTGATATTTGATCTGGATATTTAGGATCGTATCTGCTCTGATACCATGAAACAATGGTGTTTTTCAATATTGATTCTGAAAAATTAGGTACAATTTATAGGACAAAAGTTACTAAAAATATACAATCATAATTATCTCTTAATTAATTGCAAATTAATTCTAATTGATTTACAAGATAATTTAACAACAACAATTGTTAAGATTAATGTTACATTATTGGGCGCGTCTACAGTAAGGTTGCCCTTACGTAGGGCCCTGTCTATTCACCGTTGGATGGGAATCTGTATATAAATAGATTCTCTATAGATTCTCGTTATTCCCCACAGATTCCCATCCAACGATAATTAAGGCATGACCCTACGTAGGGACGCCCCTACCGTAGCCATCCCCTACATTATTTGGTGTAATTTTTTTATACAAAACATGAGTGTTCCTAATATTATTTTAGAATTTAGTTCTGAAAATTCGGCTTTTAAGGAATAATTGCCAAATAAAGGGTTCATATATATTCACTGACATTTTGTTTCTGTTCTCTTTGGGACTTTTGGAATGTATAAAAAATTAATTATTCATTATCTTCTAAAACCTGAACTTGAATTAGAACCAACATGCTAAATCGAATAGTAGTAATGATGAGGAATTAAATTAATATTTTTTTTCCACTGGATATATATATGTGTGTGTATATATATATATATATATAGAGAGAGAGAGAGAGAGAGAGAGAGAGAGAGAGAGAGTACTTCTTGGTCGTCACAATCGGTCATTTTGCTTCGTCTTATATATTTCCTTTAATATTAATGTTAGTGTTCAAATCATACAATTAATTTTGTCCCAAAATTTGAGACAGCTACATTTCTGATTAAGACGCGTGACATGCATGTTCTGTGGCTAGCAGCAATTCAAGAAAATGGACAGCAAATGAAACTAGCTTGTAATAATATTGCATGATAACCTCGTGTGGCCAGTAATGATCATATATAGGTCCAATGTTGTCTAAAATTTGTAACCGATCTCTATATATTGGTTCCAAAATGTCAAACGTTTATGTATACATATATATGTGTATATATTTATAGTATTGGGCGCCAATTTACTAAATATTTTTTTTAATCTATATATAAGTATTAATTTGGTCAATAAAAATTTATCATGCATATTTTTTTATAATAAAAAATAAGATAAAGAAATAACATTAATAATATATGTTTTTTCATGTATTTCATTATAGCCGTTAGATCATTATCTAATAATAATCCAATGATTATAAAAAAAATACCTACATATAGGCAAAAAAAAAAAAAAAAACCTATTGAATTGGCAACCGTATTTATTTATATACACGTATAGCTATAAATATACGAACTACACACTCCTATTAATTAGACACAATTAGCTCCATATTACGTGCATAATATGCGCGGGGATGGATTTCATAATAAATTAACCCCATGCCCATTCTATATTTTGATATGTTTAATTTATTTTTGGTTTCATTATAATTGTTGACAGTTGGTGACAACTAATTTGGTTAAGTTAGTTGGATGTTATAACAGAAAGTTAGTTATGAGTTAGTTAAGACTGCAGCTTAATTACTCTAACTAATTTCTTGGTGATGTGTCAACTAATTCCTTGATTTCAG
>JXTC01000052.1:792410-839769 GCA_002914845.1 Trema orientale
GAACCAAGTATATTGTGTTGAGTTTCTTTCTTGCTCTAGTGTTTTCCGCATTGTTCTTGATTATAGATTGGTCTGGTTGTTGCTTCCGCCAACAAGTGGTATCAGAGACAGGTTGCCGAGCCTCTGAAGAAGATCAATCCGAGCCAAAGTTGCTGATACTTTCAAGAACAAGATTCGAAGATGGGTACTTCGAAGATAGAGATCGAAAAGTTCGATGGAAAGGGAGATTTCAACATGTGGAAGAAGAAGATGAAGGCTGTGCTCGTTCAGCAAAAATGTGCGAAGGCTCTTGGAGATGTTTCTGGTTTGCCGGAAACAATGAAGCCATCGGAGAAGGAAGAGCTCCTTGAAACGGCATACAGCTTGTTGATCTTGAATTTGGCTGACAATGTGTTGCGACAGGTTGATGAACAAGACACAGCAGCAAAGGTCTGGTCTAAACTTGATTCTCTCTACTTGACAAAAACTCTCTCAAACAAGATATATCTTAAGGAACAATTGTTTGGTTTTAAGATGGATTCAACAAAATCATTGGAAGACAATCTTGATGACTTTAAGAGAATTACCGTAAGTTTGGCTAATATTGATGAGAAAATCAATGATGAAAATCAAGCTATTATTATCTTAAATTCATTGCCTGAATCTTACAAAGACTTGAAGTCAGCTATCAAGTATGGAAGAGAATCGCTTTCTCTTGATGATGTTCTTGGAGCACTAAGATCCCGTGATCTTGAAATCAAGATTGAGAAACGATCCAATGGAGAGGGGCTGCAAGTTCGTGGCAGAACCCAGAAGAGAGACAAATCCAAAGGGAGAGGGAAGTCGAGATCGCAATCCAAAGGAAGAAAGACCTGCTGGAATTGTCACAAAGATGGGCATATTCGAAGATTTTGTCCAGAAAGGAAGAAGAACAATGATCAAGATCAAGCTGATACAGCCAATATTTCAGATGGTTTTCACTCGGCTGATGTGCTTACTGTTGCAACAGATAGTTCTCATGCTGATTGGGTCATGGACTCAGGATGTACCTTCCATATGACGCCAAGGAGGGAGTGGTTGTATGATTTTCGCAAGGTGAATGGTGGAAAAGTTCTCATGGGGAATGATAATGCTTGTGAAATCATTGGAATTGGCTCTGTGAAATTTAGGATGTGGGATGGTTCTTACAAAGTACTGGAGAATGTGAGATTGGTGCCAAAGCTGAGAAGAAATCTGGTTTCACTTGGAATGCTTGATGCAAGTGGATGTTCGTACAGATCTGAGAATGGAGTGATGAAAGTGTTGAAAGGTGCCATGGTAGTTCTGAAAGGCGTGTTGAAACATGGCCTGTACATATTGCAAGGAGAAGCTGTTAATGGGACTTCTGCTGTTGCGACAGACAGTTCTGATCTGCAGAAAAATCTGCATGTTACAACAGAGACTCCTGCTACTGCGAATTCTGATGTTACAACATCGAAATCTGACCAGACTGCAATATGGCATAAGCGATTGGGTCATATCAGCATTAGAGGTCTGCAAGAACTCTCTAAACAAGGTATTTTGGACTCAAAGAAGATTTCAACACTCGATTTCTGTGAATCATGTGTGCTGGGAAAGGCTCACAAGCTGCGATTCGCAACGGCTACTCACTCCACAAATGGGATCCTCGAGTATGTGCACTCGGATTTATGGGGATCCCCTCAGGTACCTTTCTCTCTTAATGGTGCTCAATATTTTATTTCCTTTGTTGATGATTATTCACGAAGAGTTTGGGTTTATTTCTTAAGACATAAAAATGAAGCTTTTGCTAAATTTAAGGAATGGAAGACCCTTGTAGAGCACCAAACCAGTAAGAAAATTAAAAAGCTTAGAACTGATAATGGTTTAGAATTTTGCAGTGGTGAGTTTAATCAATATTGTGCACAAAATGGTATTTCTAGGCATAGAACATGTTCTGACACACCCCAACAAAATGGGTTAGCTGAACGTATGAATAGGACTATACTTAACAAAGTTAGGTGTATGCTTAATGAATCTGGTTTGCCTAAGAAATTTTGGGCTGAAGCAACACATACTGCATGCTATTTGATAAATAGATCACCATCATCAGCTATAGGTTGTAAGACACCAATTGAAGTTTGGTCAGGTAACCCACCTAGGTTAGTGCATCTTAGACCATTCGGATGTATTGCTTATGTCCATAAGAGTCAAGGAAAATTGAATCCTAGAGCTGTCAAATCTGTGTTTCTAGGATATCCACCAGGAGTTAAGGGTTATAAAGTATGGCTAATTGATGATAAGAAATGTGTTATTAGCCGAAATGTTATTTTTAATGAGACTGTTTTTTATAAAACTATCTTGTTGGACACTAACCCTTTATCTAAGAATGAGACTTTCCAGTTTGAGGTGGAGAATTCCACAAAGCTTGATCAGGTTGCAGGTAATTATAGCTTTGAAGATGCAAACTTGGAAAGTGAAGGTGAAGCTGAAGGGGAATCAGCTGCAGGTGGAGCAGCAGAGGAACCTGATGTTGCAACATCACAGACAGAAGCTGCAGAATCCCAGCTTGATGTTACAACATGGCAGTCGTCAGATCAACCCGATGTTATAACATCAGAGACTGCAAGTCTAGATCATGTTACAACACGTGCAGATTCACCAGGAAGAGATCAAGTTCATAGTCCGAGGAGACTTACTGATTATCTCTTGTCTAGGGATAGACCTAGAAGGACAATCCGACCTCCTCCTCGTTTTGCTCATGCTGATATCATTGCTTATGTACTCAATGTTGGCGATTCAATTGAGTTAGAAGAACCAGGGAGTTTTACTGAAGCATGGAAGAGCAGTGATAAGGAAGATTGGCTGAAAGCAATGGAAGAGGAGATGCACTCACTTATGAAGAACAAGACTTGGAAGCTGGTTGATAGACCTTTACACAAAAAGGTTATTGGGTGCAGATGGATATTCAAGAGGAAGCACGGCATTCCTGGAGTAGAACCAGCTAGATTTAAGGCAAGAGTAGTTGCCAAAGGATTTTCACAAGTTGAAGGTATAGACTACCACGAAGTGTTCTCACCAGTTGTTAAGCACTCATCTATAAGGCTCATTCTAGCTATGGTAGCTATGAATGACTTGGAGTTAGAGCAGCTTGATGTAAAGACAGCTTTTCTACATGGTAACCTTGATGAAAAGATTTTCATGGAGCAACCAGAAGGTTTCATTAAGAAAGGAGCTGAGAACAAGGTGTGCTTGTTACAAAAATCCTTGTATGGACTCAAGCAATCTCCTAGGCAGTGGTATAGAAGATTTGACGAGTTCATGTTATCAAAAGACTTTAAGAGATCTGACTTTGATCATTGCGTCTACTACAAAATGACAAAGAATGGAATGTTCATCTACTTGCTGCTTTATGTAGATGACATGCTTATAGCTTGCCGAGATAAAGGTGAAATTCAGTTGTTGAAGAAAGTCTTGGATACTGAATTTGAAATGAAAGACCTGGGGGCAGCTAAGAGGATCTTAGGTATTGAGATTCGAAGGGATAGAACAGCGGGAATTCTTACACTTTCTCAAAAAGGATACTTGAACAAGGTTCTGGAGGTATTTGAGATGAAGGATTCAAAGGCTGTTGCAACACCAATTGCAGCTCACTTCAAACTAAGTTTAGTTAAGGGAGAATTAGCTGATGGAGAAAAAGAATACATGGCTAGAGTTCCATATTCTAATGCAGTTGGGAGCTTAATGTATGCCATGATTAGCACAAGGCCCGACATTGCCTTTGGTGTTAGTTTGGTGAGCAGGTTTATGAGTAGACCAGCAAGAGTTCACTGGGAAGCTGTGAAGTGGTTACTCAGGTATCTAAAGGGTACATTGGATGTTGGTTTAGTTTATAGAAGGAGCAGACATTCTAGTGGTGGCTTGGTAGGCTACTGTGATTCAGATTATGCTGCAGATCTAGACAAAAGGAGATCATTGACTGGTTATGTTTACACAATCGGTGGGAATGTTATCAGTTGGAAGTCTAATCTACAACATATCGTGGCTTTGTCTACAACGGAGGCAGAGTATGTGGCTCTTACGGAAGCTATCAAGGAATGAATGTGGCTGCAAGGAATTACTAAGGAACTAGGCTTCAAGGAACATGTTGTGACAGTGCATTGTGATTCACAAAGTGCTATACATCTCTCGAAGAATAGTGTGTTTCATGAGAGAACCAAACATATAGATGTTCGTCTACATTTTGTGAGGGATATTATTGCACAAGGGCAGATTAAAGTGGAGAAGATATCTACACTCGAGAATCCTGCAGACATGTTGACGAAGGTGATTTCAGTAAGCAAGTTCAGGGAAGCTTTGAGCTTACTGAACATCCTTCCTACTTGAAGACTGGTGGAGGTGCAGGGGCCTCTAGTTCGGATCCACAACCAAATCTAGAGTCAAGGTGGAGATTGTTGACAGTTGGTGACAACTAATTTGGTTAAGTTAGTTGGATATTATAACAGAAAGTTAGTTATGAGTTAGTTAAGACTGCAGCTTAATTACTCTAACTAATTTCTTGGTGATGTGTCAACTAATTCCTTGATTTCAGNGAACCAAGTATATTGTGTTGAGTTTCTTTCTTGCTCTAGTGTTTTCCGCATTGTTCTTGATTATAGATTGGTCTGGTTGTTGCTTCCGCCAACAATAATGAATATGCTAAAACAAATTAAGTTTAATTATATAAAAAGCATAAAACGAATCAATTTTGTCGCTTTAAGGAGTCCATATCAGGTATCAAAGGTCCACCGACTCTACATAAAGTGGGTTCAAGTCTCAACTCGAGTACTATCGCAACAAAAAAGAGACCAATCAGCTGGTTATAATTATAACTTATATAAGCACTTGCAAGTTTGTGGTACTGGAGTAATTAAGACCGAAAAAAACTTTGGACTTTGGTAGCTGAGTGGAAAAATATAGACAAAAAATAAAGGAGTATCGTTCTAGTTTCATAATAGTAGTGACATATAACAACATGTAAGAAAGTTTGCACAAAATAATATGTACAAATTTACATCATGTATGAAGAGATTATGTCTTAAAATTATATCAATTGTGTGCAAAATTACATCTTACGTACATCTTGAACGGAATTACGTATAAAATAATATTTGTATATGGGTATAATGCACAAAACTTGTACTTAATGACACATAAGATTGTATAGTCAGTCGACTGTGCCCTACCTGGAATTATAGCTGTACATTCATTAAAGTAACACAACATTCTGAATGTATTACCATATATATATATATATGTGAAGAGAGAGAATAGGAAACATATTATAACCTAATTTGTTATGTATTAACAAATGATAAAACTTTTTCTCTTCTAGTGCTACATTAAAGAATGAACAGCTACAAGCTCTTAGATAAAGAAACATGAATTAAATTACTGATGATATTGGTCTCAATTTGATATATATTACTCTACTCAATATACATATATAGATATACATACTACAAGGCCTTTAGTGGACAGTGATCATAAATTTTGAGTCAAAATTAATAATTCCTCTCTGGCTCACTACTCTGCAGCTGGTATTAATTGGCTTTCCCTTTTTTTTTTTTTTTTAACCTTCTCTCCTTCCCCACAAAAGGGTTGGTTTTGATTTGGAAGCATGTGGTGGTCCAATATTAATGCTAGGTGTGACAAGTTGTTTGGATTACAATTCAACGGTGTCCCATACCCGACTAAGCCCCTAATTTGATTTCTCCTCTTTCTTTTTTTTCTCCATACCCACTTTTAAAACTCATCACCTATCTCCCTTTTGCCTCTTTCGTTATAAATTAGTGCCCTATGAAGACAAAGAATTCCAGAACGGATGTCCCAAATTCTCAAATTTAAGAGTACCCTTCAATTCAATTCTCTTCACCCCTATCAATACACCCTTTCCCTCTCACTCACTCTCTCTCCCTCTCTCTAGGCTACCTCTCTCCCTATAACTTAGTACTTAGCTCTTTTTCCTTCTTGTTATCTGGGGTTTTAGCTTATATAAATTAGCAATTTGGAGAAGAAAAGTAGATGTGTGTTGAGCAAGATGGAGAAGCAGGGCACGTGCATTACTAACGCTCTCATGATTATGTTCAGTTCCTCTCGATATATAGCTCTCTCTCTCTTTATTATATTATTATATTCGCGAAATTACAGGACGGGGAATTTTCACCAAAAAAAAAAAAAAAAAAAACAGGATTCGATTCCAGGTCCTTGAATTCAACGTAAATTACCCTATACTAGTACAAGTTATTTTCTTGATCACTTACTAAAAAGGGTATTTATAAATTGCATCTCCTTTGTTTAATTAGACCAGCTTAGTAGTGCTAGTGAGTTAGTTCTTCATGTGCCCGTCTTCCCCATCATGACCAACTTCATCTTACGGTTACTTGTTTATACCGTTGCCAGGAAGAATATATTGTACATATTGATATATATATATATATGTGTGTGTGTATATTGTATCCATGTTGAAGAGCTTGTAATATATATTGCATGCAGACAATTCACATCAAAAATGGTGAAGCTTCGTTTTCACTTTTCAGGTGGGTCATCTTGNACATATGATTTTATATTTTGTGTATGCCTTTTCTGGTTCTACTGGTACTTGAAGCACTATAGGGAGGGTAATAGGATATTATTGATTGTAAAGAGATAACCATCAAAAGAAATTATATACGCACTGATAGCTACATAGCTTGTTAAATTAAAATAGAGTTGCTTTGAACGATCGAGTACTACTTTTCAACAATTTTCCACGGTTCAGTTAGCACTTTGACTGGTTAGATAATTATGATAACATGCACATATATCTCTTGGTGTCGTCTTCATAAGAATGTGATGACCTTTGTATTAGATGATCATGAAGGCCGTACGATCACCATTCCTATCATTAGAAGGTTTTGCCCAATGCTCTATCTCTCTCTCTCTCTCTCTCTCTCTCTCTCTCTATATATATATATATATATCACTCAAAGCCCTAAGGAACTCGGTTTTATTCAGTAGAAAGAAAAATAATGCATGAAGAAAAATGTGCTCTCAATTTGGAGTAACTGGTTTTACGTTTTATACTAAATTCACATTCAAGCTGCTTTGGAAGAAGTGTGAACACTTATGGGATTCGAGTAAATGGATTAAAATAAAACATTCCCATCAAGTTTTATTCAAAAAAAAAAAACATTCACATCAAGTGGTTCTCTCTCTCCCTCTCTGTGATTTTTTACCATGTTAATTTTCGCTTATGAAAAATTTTATCTTCAGGAAGACATGATTTTCCAATTTTGGCAGCAAATTGCTATGGAAAATACTATTGGAGCATAGCCGGACGGCCAAGATGCCAATGATCAGTACCGAAAGTGAAAACGCCAAAACCATCGATTGTGTTTAAATAAGTAGTTTAGTGAAAGTAGGCTTAGAAAATTTCTTCTAATTTAACTGTATTAAGTTTCTTGATTTAATTTTCATTTCTCGTTAGACGACCTTCCATTTGGGTTATTTTGCAAGCCATAATATTTGAAGATGTCCCAAGTAAATTAAATGCGCTCAAGTTCATCTCAATTCAAGTAAAATCTCCATTCAAGACTTGTTTTGTTTATGTCAACAACGTTGTTAACTCTAGCTATTTCAAAAATTAGGGTGAGGCAGTATCGAAACATGCCAGAGAGTTTTCGGTAACTTCTCCGGAAGAGTTGCGGCTGATTATCATCATCATGAACTGGTACAGCCGATGTGGGACAGTGGCTGCATGAGTACGAGTCCAAACCATTGTGTCTAGTCCATTGGTAATTTCTACTTCCTTCTCGTCTAGGTTTTGTTGACAATGACAAGCCCCTCAAGCTACAAAACACAATACCAACATTTATTGCTTCGAGCACAAAAAACAGTTTTCCCTTTACCCAAACAAGGAAAATTCAGATTTGGCTAGAAAAACCAAATTTAGAGAAGATGACTTTTGTCTTTTTCTATTTTATTTTTCAGCATGGAGACTAAGAATGTAGAGTACAAATGGTCTTTCTTATCTCACAAGCTAAATAGTATGTTCTTGTACTTCGATTAGCAATTTACACCACCATGATGAAACATTCGGATTTACACCACCATGATGAAACATTCGGCTTTATAAACTTACATGTGGTCTCTTATCGAACATAAGTCTCGCATGGATTTGAGAAGATAATTGCATAGTAATTTATATTTTTTAAATTTAAATTTGTTTGGAAAATGGTACCGTAGAACAGTTTTAATAGCCTTCTTAAATGGTTATTAGAGCTGAAGTTGACCTAACTCGTTGTCCCACCATTTGAGCTTTCTTTCAATAGTCACAAAATTAACTCATCGAACTAATTATTTGGGCAAATTTACTGCAAAGAAGCCCTTTTCACACCGACGAAGCTCATGGTTTGAAGTGGAAAAAGGCAAATGAAAATGGGGACAAACAACGATCTTTCGAGGCTTAAATGATTTCATTGAAAGAGTGGAAAGCTGATAGAAAATAATGCCTCTTCTTCTCTATTATTTATTCTATCGGGTAAAAAGGATCAGTAGTTGTCATACTCATACACAATAAATGCTACAATACAATTTAACCACTCTCAAACACAACTTTTTATTTGCCATTAAAGCTGTAGACGTGAAAGTTTTTGTATACTAATACGAAGAACACCAAAACACTACAGAGACAATAGAACTTATATTTTTCATTTTTCTAACCCAGAGAAATGGGGTTTTGCTGTCACCGACAAAATGCAGAATTGAGATTGGCTGATTCCATTTTTCAAATGAGGACGAAAATAAGTGGAATATGCTGCATGTGATAAGGACAAATATTGAGAAGCACATGTTCTCCAAGCCAAACTCAAGAAGGGAATTTTGGAAAACGGTCCCCCACTACCAAAGAGAACAAGTATAAAGTACTATGGCTAATTAGGCGGTTTATTGAGTTTAAATTAAGCTGACTAGATACAAATTAAGAGTGTTCATGGCCGGTTTGGACGGTCTAAATCGTCAATCCAGAAACCAATCCGAATGTGCGGTTTGGCCGATTTACCAATCCGTGCGGTTTGAGTTTGTAGATTCAAACCGGCCAAACCGCACCTACATTTTTGCGGCCGGTTTGGGCGGTTTCCGTGGTTTGAAAACTTACAAAATTTGAATTAATATAATATCAACTAAGCTCATATCAAAATCATATTTCATCTAAAATATAAAGTCCAAATATAAAACGAAACCATAACATAGTTAAAAGCTATAACCAAATCGAAAATCATAGTAAACTTAAATTTTAGTTACAACTTACAACTTAATCAAAATTGAATAGTAAACTTAAAGTCTTTAATCTTAAACATATCACAACAACAAGACTTAAAGTCTAAAATATCATAAGAGTCTTAAGTAACATAGTCCTAAATAAGCTAAGAGAAATCATTACTCAATTAGAATGAATAAGCTTAAATTTTTAACTATTAATATACATTTAAAAAAAAATACATATACAAACTTATTGGCCGGTTCGGTTTGAATCCGACCGAATTTTTCTAAAACCGAAAACCAAACCGACCAAGTTGGTTTTTATATTTTCTAATCCGTAACCGGTCATTTAAAACAAAAAACCGCACGGATTGGGCGGTTTGAATTGGATTGGACGGTTTCCACAGTTTGGCGGTTTTTTTGAACACCCCTAATACAAATTCCCTCCCTAGTAATAATAGTTCTACAAGGTCAATTCGTTTTTGTATTAAATATATTTTTTGGGTTAAATTTTGCGCAGTTGAGATATTATAAAGTAACCTGTGTATAAAAGAGTTATGAAATTAGGTAAAAAGAACCAGTTTAGTGCATTGCATCAGGAAGGACATGAGTAATTCAGTATACACAAAAAAAGAGTTTTTGATTCTTTCTCAATATACATCTACAAGGGTGCTAGTTTTCAGACATAATGAAAAACTTGTTTGGTCACAACGAGTTACCTGTCATCATACGGTATTCGAGATAGAACAACATATGATTCCTTCATAACTTTGAGCACTCTAGCCTTTAGGATACTGACAAATCAATGATCTGACTAAATGCATGCGAGTCCGACTAAAATAAAAATGTCGTTGCCAAAAAATTAGGACACCCTCTTCCACTCGCATGAGGACGCAGTGTAAGTTAGATTACCCACCTACCAAGTCATATGATAGAACTTTTTATTAGCTTTTGCATTTACAGCAAATTCATTCCAGTATATGCTAAAGCAATCGTAAGTCCGAAAGTGCAAAATAAAATTAAAGATGAAGATAATTAAAGGACCAACATAGATCATCTAATGAAATTATTCCGAAAAGAAATACTGATATAAATTTGCACTTGATATGGATGAAAGAAACACAATAAAGGCACAGATGATAATAAAGTAAAGAACACTAAAGATGGGACCCCATATGATGCAAAAGGACTAAGGGACTTTTGGGGATTGGAGTATGGTTTACAGCATGAAAAATTGTCCCATGTTACCAAATCATTAAATAAATATGGACCTCAGAGAAGGAGATAGCTATAGTGGAATCCAATACAGTGGTGGGTAACAACATGTTCTTCTTAGAGGAAATGTGGGTGCTTGCCAAAAATCAACATGAGGCGAAGGTAGGAACCTTAGTTACCTTTTATAGCCACGATATGCGATGGTGAATCAACGAGTCTGCATCAAACAATCCCTTGACGCCCAAGTCCCACTACTTATTCCCCAAAAGGATGGCAACAACAGAAAATCCCAAATTCGAACAAAATTGGTAAAGGGGAGATTTGTTCCTCCTTTGTGTCTCCATTTTTTTGGCAGATCATGCAAAAACGATCACATGTTTGAGCAGTGAACATAACTTAAAACACGAACGTGTCAAATTCTCATTTCACATGGTTGTTAGGATACGTGGAAAGTAGGAAACTACCCTTCCAAGTTGTCCAAATATAAGCCCTTCCCAAAGTATTGTACAGTGAAGAATTTCTCGAATAAAGTTTCTGTTCACTAGAGTGTAATTTGGATCATAGCAGACATTTGTGACCCAATGAAGCTCCATTCTTTGGGCCTCCAAATTGAAATCTTCAGTCCATATGTCCACTCTAACTAGGCTAATCCAAAACAATGAATGGCTACGTCTCTTCAACTAGAGATAGATCATATCAACATTCCAGCAGCCTTTCTACCAGAACGTATGTGGCCCGCTGAAGCTCCACTCTTTGAGCTTTCCAATTCGAATCTTCAGTCCTTATGTCCATACTAAATGGGCCGATCCAAAAAAATAAATAGCTATGTCTGAACTAAAAATTCTCAGATCATAGTCACTACTCCAGCCGCCTTACTGCGCTGGGTTTCCACCGGGTTCACCAGACCAGTCCAGATGGCCTCTGGTAAAGAAATTTCAGAACCAGCACTAAGGACCACTGCTTCCCAAGCCCTTGCCCCAGGTGCAACGTTCTTGCCAATCATTTTTTCCAGCAAATCTAGTGCTCTACATACCAATCCCCTTTGACACAACCGAGATATAATCTCATCACACGTCGAACAACGAAGACATAAACATTTATCCAGCATTTTTTCCATCAAGACACAAGCTTCAACAATTTCACCTTTACCAGACAGACACTTCAGGATAATCCTGTATGTGTGCAAGTCTGCACCACCTTTCAAGCTCATTTCAGTCAAATATTCTTTTGCCCGATCAAGCTCTTCAGTCCTACACAATGCCTTTAAAATCTGATTATAAGTAATCGAATTAGGGTTGCACCCCAGTTCTTCCATACGTGATATCATATCAAGTCCACCCTGCACATTATTCTGCTTGCACAAGCCATTTATGTACGCGTTATAAGTATAGACATCTGGAACTAAACCCAATACAAGCAATTCATCGAACAGTTCATCTGCTTTCCCATATTCCCCTTCCACAATAATCCCATTTAAAACCATGGTATAACAAACAATATCAGGCTTCATTCCTTCCGCTTTCATCTTGCCCAAAACCTCCAAAGCATCCAAACCTCTATTCTCTTTCACCAAAATCCTAATTACTTTCGAATAATCCATCATACCAGGACAAAACCCAACTTGCTTCATCGCTTCCAAGAAACTCAAAACCTCAAAATCAGCTAAACCTAATCCCTTCCTTTGTTTACACACGGAAGACAAAATCAGAGAGCAAATCCTCATATCTACATCATACCCATCACTTATCGTACAATTCAGTATCTCAATAGCACACCCAACTCTTCCGATTCTACACAAAGCAGTAATCAAAATCCTGAAACTAGATTCTTCAATCCTAATATTCAAAACCCGGCTCTTCATCAAAACCCCGGGGACCATTCCCAAACCTTTACTACTCCTACAAAGTACAGAGAGCAAAGAATTGAGCGAAAGCGCAGAAGGAACACACCTGAAATTGGGAATTCTAAAGAAAACTTCAACGGCATCATCGAATCTACCGGCGTATCCGTACAGCCGAATAAGCTCGGCAAAGACGTACTCCGGCGTCTCGAACTTCTCGACGAATTCGATGCGGTGGAGAAGCGGAGGAATGTGGTCGAAGCGAGAGGTTTTGATGAGGAAGTGGTAGGCTTGAGGGGTGGGTTCACGGTCGTAAGAATTGAAGGAATGGGTTAGGATGGAGAGAAGGTGACTAGGGTTTTCAACGCCATTGGCGTCTAGTAGTAGTGATCGTCGTTTTAGGGTTTGTAGAGCTTGGGCTTGGTTGAAGGTTTGATGCCATTTGGTTTTGTATGCTGAAATTGGCCATTTTCTGTGTTTTCTCAGATATTTGTTGCCCAGAGAAAAGGTTCTGCCTCTGGCCGCCATCACCACCGCCGACCTTAACTCACTCTCCAAAGTTCAAATTGCAACCGTCCATTTGATTTTCCGGATAATGTCCCATTTAACACGTGTGGGTAAATATTTGGCCCCATTTAACACGATTGGGTAAATATTACCGTTTCTACATCCAAAAATGGTCCTTTCAAAAAAACCGCCAAACCGTGAAAACCGTCTAATCCAATCCAAACCGCTTAATTCGTGCGGTTTTTTTTCTTAAATGACCGGTTACGGATTAGAAAATATGAAAACCGACTTAGCCGGTTTGATTTTCGGTTTTAGAAAAATTCGGTCGGATTCAAACCGAACCGGCCAATAAGTTTGTATACATATTTTTTTTAAATGTATATTAATAGTTAAAAATTTAAGCTCATTCATTCTAATTGAGTAATGATTACTTTTAGTTTATTTAGGACTATGTTACTTAAGACTCTTATGATATTTTAGACTTTAAGTCTTATTATTATGATATGTTTAAGATTTTAGACTTTAAGTTTACTATTCAATTTGATTAAGTTGTAAGTTATAACTAAAATTTAAGTTTACTATGACTTTCGATTTGGTTATAGCTTTTAATTATGTTATAGTTTCGTTTTATATTTGGACTTTATATTTTAGATTAAATATGATTATGATATGAGCTTAGTTGATATTGTATTAATTCAAATTTTTTAAGTTTTCAAACCGCGGAAACCGCCCAAACCGGCTGCAAAAATGTAGGTGCGGTTTGGCCGGTTTGAATCGACAAACTCAAACCGCACGGATTGGTAAACCGGTCAAACCGCACATTCGGATTGGTTTCTGGATTGACGATTTAGACCGTCCAAACCGGCCATGAACACCCCTATTTAATATGATGGTTCACGAAGCAAATAAAGGCATTTCTTACCATATAATTTTCCTAACTAATGAAACCATGATTTAAATGTGATACATTCAGGTTATAATTTGACGTTTTACCAACGGAAATGATTGTTGTGAGAAACTTTGATAGATTAATTGCCTTAAATAGGCCATTTCAAAAAAATAACCCCATTTTACAAATAGGTAGCCGTTTTATAGTTTTATTTTAATAAGTAATTGTTTTTAGTTGATCTAGTCGGCCCTTTAGAGTCTGACCAAGTTATTTAACTTTCCAGGGGTTGCTCTCCCTTCAACTGATCATCTTACTTGGTCTTCCTTGAGCTGTTCGAGGCCGACAAAGTCATTTGACTTTCTAGGGGTTACTCTCCCTTCAAGTGATCAACCTACTTAGTCTTCCTTGAGCTGCTCGGAGCCGACCAAGTCATTTGACTTTCCAAGGATTGCTCTACTTTCAAGTGATCAGTCTACTTGGTCTTCCTCGAGCTGCTCGGAGAAAACCAAGTCATTTAACTTTCCAAAGGTTGCTCTCCCTTCAAGTGATCAGCCTACTTGGTCTTCCTTGAGCTGTTCGGCTCATAATGGGATTGGTGTCGTTTTAGGTGTTGACCATAACAGGTCATTTTTTTACTTCATTTAGGAGCCATGTGTAGTTTAGTGCAGTACTAGTGCTCATCAAACTGGTCTCATCAAGATGAGTACGCTTTATCTCCCAGCACTTCACTTCATTGTCCCACGACGTCGCCACCAACAAATCAGCCTTCGGACTGAAACTCAGGCTTGAAACTGAGTCGGTTGGAGGTTGAGCTACCTATAATATAAACAGAGAAAATAAAAAACCCAATGAATGACTATAGAACCATATGCAAATAGGTTTAATTCTTCTTTTAATTTCTGAAAATAACCTATAATTTCATTTTGGTTCTAACTTTCAAAGTGCCTGCATTTTGTTTGTATTCTGTCTCAATTTAGTTTGTGCACGTTCATTAATGTCATAAAACCATGGTATCTTATTAATTTGTTCATACTAAAATCAGGGAACTAAAAATTAATGTCATATAAAACGACATATTGGAAGAAAACGAGAATAATCTAAAAAAAATCAACAGAGGAAATGACATTGAATAAAAAAGAAACATAGTGCAAACGACACAAAAATAAAAAACGACACCATATAAAACTTTTACAAATGACAATAACTGAACCATACAACATGAAAATGACATTACTCAGGAAACGACAACAACTTAACCATTGACATAAAAACGACTATAGTTTTACAAACGACATTACTGGGAAACGACAATACTTTAAACATGGACTAAAAACGACACAAAATACTAAATCATCACAGTGAAATGATGTGATGGATACCCAACAAGGGACTACCTACCTCAAAACTCATTTATTCATTTTTCATAGGTACTCTGAATCCTTTTTTCTGCCCAAAAGTAGAAAAGTGAAGACAATATCTTCATGATACTAAGAACTTGGATTGAAAAAAAAAAAAATTCATAGAAATTCTTCACAATGTATTTTATAGTGTACTTTAATGTCATAGGATCAATAAAATTGTAGTAGTTAGTTTGTGTATCATTGTTGTATTTTAAAATCGTATTTTACCCTACTGTATTATAGTAGTTATTAGTTTGTGTAACAATGTTGTTGTATTTTAAAAATCGTATTATTACCCTACTGCAAATAAGTCCCGACTCCACCATTCTGCCTAGATGATTAGCCACATCAGGACCCAAAGCTATAATATCCTGTACAACAACAGCACAACCTGTCTCAGATCTGACCCACAGTGTCTTTCAACAACTCAATAATAGAAAGACAATTATCAGATTCAAGAATAGTTGGCCAGCCAAACCCCAACTTCGCTTGCAACGGTGAGTCCATGCCTTATATACGAGGTGCTTCAGTAAGCTCAACGTCATCCAGGCTAAGCTAGTACCTCCTTTAATTAGCAGAAGCTATCATTAATTCATTATCTCTGCTCTACTATTTCGGACTAGATTAGTAATTTCCCCTGAATTCCTGATCAATAATATTTCACTTAATTGGTTTTCAAAAAAAAAAAAAAAGAACAAAAAGAAAATTCCACTTATTCTAATAAGGAAAAAAAAATTCATTCATTTTTTTTTTTCTGGGTTTAAATTAAAGAAACTATATAAATTTATAGTACAGCAGGAAGACTTATTTTATAAAAGCAAAATAAAATTTGTACAATTTTTTACATTACAACTGATCAGTTTTTTTTTTTTTTTTTTTCTCATCTTCAATATGAATCCACAGCGGTCTGATTCTAATTGACTTCACCTATAAAGTTGTTTGATAAATTTTTATCAGAACTAGACACATCTTATTCAAGTATTTTTCTTTCCAATTCCCATCATTATCACTATGGTCTGGATTTTATACAAATTTAATTATTTTTAAGAATAGAATGACATTATTTGCAAGAGCTACGAGAACTTCGTTAATATTTAGAAGAAGGGCGAGTCTATTGATACCCCTTTGTCTACTCTCCAACCCTCTTTCTAAAACCACACACCTAAAAATTTTTTAAAAACTAACTACTACTTTCTACACTCTTATTTTTTCCCAAAATTATCCTTTAATTTATTTTTCTTCCTTCTTTTCCCACCCCCATACTCTCATGTTCTTCCTTTCTCTTCCACGCTCCACCTTTACGTTTTTCTCTCCGTTCATATTCATCACAGGTGTCTAGATCTTGACCATTCTGGTATTGGCAAACACTAAGATCTTGATCATCAAATTTTGTGCGTGTCAAGGATAGCACACCTTCATCATTCGGATAAAAAACAAGTGGATGCCAAAACTCGTTTGGCTTGCTCCTTCTTATTAGTTTTCTTTTTCGTCATTTTTTACTGTTATTTTTCTCATAGCATAATTGTTTATGCGCTTCATCACTTTTTTTTTTTTCTAGAAACTGAGTGCATTTGGCCGTGAGGAGTCTATTATTATGGGAGGGGTGTATTAGAGAAATTAAGAGAAATTAGGTTTTATTGTGTATTAATATATAAGGGTATTTATGTTAATTTACAAAGGAATATTTTAGTAAATAACTAATTAATTAAAAAAAAGTATAAAGAAAAAAAAAAAAAAGGTGACAATGGAGTCACCCTTATAAGACTCTTCATTTTTTATTTCCCTTTTCCAACCGGACCCTTTGCGAAAATATCCGAAAAAATAAAAAAAGAAAGAAAAATCTAAGGACAGCTCCTACGTACTGTGAGCACCTATGCATGCGTATATAGGATCACCGCCCCCGACAAAAAACAGAATCCAAAAGAAAATGAGTAATTGAGTAGTACTGCGGACTGCCCACAATATTTCATCCCATGTGTGACACCTCGTAATAAAATGAAAATCTTACCAAATTGACTAAACAGGTGGTTGTTATATGATCATCATGGTATTAACAGGCGAGTGGAGACAACCGCCACACCCGTTCTGCCGACTAAGAAATTTTGGATTGATGAAGTAAATTAATTAATCGACCTGGATGAATTCATTATATGAAGTAAGGATGGTTACATTTTTTTGTGACCATGAATGGATACTAAAAAAAATAGTGATAGTATTAAATTTTTTTTATGGTAATAAATAACATTAAATTTTTTTGGCCAATCATTAAACTAATCACCAACGTAGGATATTAGATGTAACAACTTAAACCATTGTAACCATCTATAGTAAATATTGTTGTAACCATTTAAATCAAACCCTATGAAGTAATTATAAAGATATGTTACTTTTTAACCGAACAATATTTTCTCTTATTGTCGGAAAAAGGTGATTACCTGTTACCACATTAATAATATTAATGAATTATAGTATATGACAATTTTAAATGAATTGTCACAACTCATACAAATAAGTATTATTTGCATTTGAGGTCTGCTATATGTATATGCATGGAGCTCATATAAGTTCTACCGTAGACCTCACTAGACGGTCCATATGTATCAGTTATATTTGACACGATTGACGCTTAGCAAAATTCTTAACATTTACTGTGCGAAAAAGACCTACACTTGCAAATGTATCTCTACTTAACCCCAAAACAAAAAAGTACGTTTAACTTGGTTTAGACTAGTGTATGACAATCTTAATGTGTCACACGAAATTTAAGATTGAGGTGTCGTCATGTGTGGTACAGACGCGGTTGTGTGTCTCCACACATATCTCTAAACCGATTATGATCTACGTAGAATATACTTACGTGAGTTCTACACCGACCATCAACAACTCAGAGTAGACACTCTTTCTACCACTGCATTTCGTATTTCAGAAGAAAATATCTTAGTTTCGTGGGGTCGAGTAGTAGAATAGGGTGCCAAGAAGGTGTTTGATAAAACACCCCACACAGACAACCTCCAAGGGGACTCATAGTATATCAAACGGTGAAGTACGTACCTTGATCTCCTTCTCTGTGATCGGTGAAAATGGCGCTTCCAGCTGCGAGTTACCCTCCTCCTCCGGTAGCGAATCCGATAGCGGTGGTGGGCTCACAGTTATTGGCACCGTACCCGGTAGACTTGATCATGGTGAAGAAGCTGATGACCCTTGCGGAAGGAACCTTCACCGTCACGGACATTAAAGGCAGCATCATGCTTAAAGCGAAGGGCTCCATTTTCAGCATCCACGACCGTCGCACGCAGCTTGACGCCTCTAATAATCCAATCATCTTGCTCCAACAAAAGGTTATATTCAGTTTCAATATTTTGTCCTACGTACTAATTGTTCATGTTCTTCCACTAGGGAAAATAATAAAGATAATAAACATATAAAAGAGTCTCCGATTTTTTTTTTTTTTTTTTGGTTCTAAAAAAAAGGTCTCTGTCCTAGTATATCTAAATAAAGCAGAGGAGATTTTTTCTCGAAAGAAAAAAAGCAGGGAAAAAAAAAGTGCAAAAACTCTTTTTTACTTTTGACTAATAATTTAAGTGATCTCAAGGCTCAAGTATAAACTTGATGCTGATCACCATAGTACATGTTGTGTTGTTAATTAACTACTTGTTTTATCTTATGCAGATAATGTCAATGCATAGGAGATGGCAAGTATACGGAGGAGTTAGTTCAGACTCTAAAGACCTACTCTTCCCTGCCAAGAAGCCCTCACTGATTCAATTTAAGACCGAATTAGATGTGTTTCTTAGGTGCCAACACAAAAGAAGATGTGCCTGATTTCAAAGTCAAAGGGAGTTGGCTTGAGAGATCATGCACCATATATACTATTATTGCACAACTATGATCATCGATCCCCCAAATATCTTTAGCTTGAACCTTGGCATATTAATAAGAATATCAAATAAAAAGAGTAAAGAAAATTATATTGATCGATAGTGGGAACAATCTCACTAACTTTCAATCCAATCAAGTTACAAAGAATCTACAATTTGTGATTGAAGGAAAATTAGATGTGATCCTTACTACTATAACTAGCAAAATTCAACAATTTTTCTACAAATTAGAAATGGAACATATTGTTTTGGGGTAAAATTTTGTGGTACAAAACTTAACATGAGAAATGGTTAAAAATGCAGATGCATAAGCAGCACAATGTTCAAAGCGTTTTGCTTGGAAAAGACACTTTTGCGGTCACAGTGTACCCAATGTGGATTACGCCTTTATAGTTGGCTTGGTGGTAATTCTCTATGAGATTAATGAGGACCGAAAAGATGACGACTGAACTAAACTAAACTAAAGGCCTGTTTGGCATAGCTTCTAAAGATCTTTTGGAGCTCAAAAGTTATTTTTGGGGGTGTTTAGATGAATTGTAGAAGATCTTTTTTTAATTAGAAGATCTTTTTAATGAAGCATGGACCCACTAACTTTTACAGGAAGATCTTCTGGAACTTTTACTTTAGAAAGTAAAAGTTATCCTAAACGGGTCTTATACTGCTCTCGCCTTCTTTCTCTACCGCTTGATTATTATATGCTTTCTTTAATATTTAAACTTTTTTAAGTGGAGTATGAGATAATTGCAAGTGTGACTTCTAAGTGATCGTATACGAGATCATAAATGTGATTGTTTGACTTTATTGTATGCTTTCTAGCTCTATGTAATCAATGAAGCCCCGATCCGGTTTCATAGAAATCTAGATAGCTAAATGCCTAAATAAATTTCTATCTTTATTGTTAATTTAATTTGTAATTGTAAGTTTTCACTATTGTATATGCTTGTAATCCGCCAATCCAGAGTCCCTATCTTCTTGTTTATACTGTCAAATTAGATTTTAATACGTTAATTTAAGAATAAAAATATTCAAACTCGTCATAAGTTAATTGATAGGTTCTGATTACTCTAATTAAGTTTTGTGTTAAAACACAATTTAATAGAGAGAGTAAAAATGACATGGGTTGAATATTAACAAATAATATATTATATTACGTCATCAGTTAGTTTATTTTTTAAAATAATTTATCAAGATGTGACTCATTATTTTAAAATAATATGCATTAGCATAATGTAAATTGGGTGTGTTTTTAAATTTTTTTATATTAAATTTGAGTTGCAATGGAGAAAAAAATAAAAATAAAAATAAAAAGAAGAAAAATAGAAAAGAGTTAGGTCTGTTTGAGATTGTTTTTGGATTCTAGTTTTAGTTTTGAAAAACAGTTAGAGAAAAAAGGGGATGAGGGGTTTGGTAAGTTACTAATTTTGGTCATCAAAATTATCTAAAATAATACAAATTACTAATTTTAGTTCAAAGTTGATTCTACTTTCATAATACAAATTATCTAAAATAACATTTTACATCACACATAATCTCTAGTTTACCACTAAACACTAGATACTGATTTTAAATAGCACAATAATTTTGTAATTAAATTTATCAAACGCCTAAACATTTTTTTTTACTTTTTTTCTTGCTCAAAACACGACCTGCAATACCAAACTGACTCTTAATCACTGAAAAATACAATGAAGTATGATTTTGATGTGTGTTTAACTTTAATTGTTAATTTGTGTAAAATCATACTTTTACATTTGATATTTCTCCAAATCATAAATTGTGCGATTTGCATTGACTATTTTAACTTATTTTCAATACATTTTAAGTATTTATTATTAGCATAAGTAAGATATCTTCCCTCCGAATTCCGAGAATTTTTTTGTTTTTTGGATAAATTTGTACACATACATATTTGCAAAGTTTTAAAAACTAATCCAACTCAGGGATGGAAACAACTACGCGTGTAGGCCGCGGGACATGCCGCACGCGTTGTTGCAGTCGCATGGTTGCCACGTCCTAATCAACAAAATAAAAATATAAATAAAACTAGAATTAAAATAAACAAATCCAGACGAGTACACATGAAACTTGTATGTAAAGCATAAAAGCAGCTGCAGCTGTTTTGGATTTTACAATCCAAACAGATCATAAATCATACACCTTCAAATCTCTCTCCGATCAATCACCACCGTCCGATCAATCGATAGAGATGGCGTTTTCCGGCGCGGCGGCCCCAAGCGGTCCTCCAATGGCGAATCCGATCGCCGTGGTGGGCCCCCAGTTCTGCGCGCCTTACCCTGTGGATTTGATCATAGCGAAGAAGCTCATGACCTTGGCGGAGGGTTCCTTCGCCGTTACAGACGTTAACGGCAACGTCATGTTTAAGGTCAAAGGCTCCGTTTTCAGCATCCATGACCGCCGCCTGCTCGTTGACGGCGCAGGCAACCCCGTCATCTCCCTCCGACAAAAGGTTTTACCAATTTTGCCCCTTCTTCCATTTGTGGCTTCAATTTTAATGATCAGCTCAACTGTTTAGCCTCTTCCACTTTGAATTTCTCGTTATTATTACTATTATTATATTATTTGGAAATAAAATGGTGAACGATACCGTTTAACATTGAACCAAATTGGTCAATAGTCAGCCATTAACCAAACGCCGATTAGATTTGAAAACGGAAAGGAAAAAATAAAAAATAAAAAAAGTTGGTCAAATCTTCGTGACGTGCAAAATTGTGATCGGAAGATTCTTTTCTCAATCTTTTTCTTTTGAAATTGTAGTTGATAAATGAGAGGATAGGCATATATTAGTATTACATCATAAACTAAGTTGCAAAAATTTTCTAAGGACTTCAAACCAAACTTTTCTTTTATTAGCAAGAAAAAATGTAGATGAATGCTAAGTACAACCCATGTGACCATCATCTCCAATCTCCACGTAGGAGTAGTTGAATGAGTAGTTTTCGTCATACCTCAAAATTTGGCAAGTTTTTTTGACTAAATGAAGCAACGTGCCAATATTGTCCATATTAGAATTTAGAACTAAAGATCTCTGCTCCTTTGGGTGAACTAGAGGGCATCAGAAAGGGTCTATTTGTTTAAAAAACTCATTGATCTTACATTTTGTTACCAAAGTTTTGTCCCTTTTTTTTTCCCCCCCTAGTATTCTACAATTGATTACAAAATCATAATTATTAATTAAGAACTCATATAGTCGATCTTACTTTTTTCTTTTTCATTTTTGGGGAGAGATTTGAACTTAAGACCTCCACAATATGAGAAAGTGTGGTTACCACCAGATTATGTACGATCACATGTAATCTTTCTCAGCTGCGTACTCGGTTATGCATGAATTAACTTTGTTTTAACTCATTCAGATATTAACAGCGCATAGAAGATGGCAAGTATACAGAGGAGATAGCTCAGACCCCAAAGATCTACTATTCAGTGTCAAGAAATCCTCCCTTATTCAATTCAAGACCGAATTAGACGTGTTCTTGGCTGCTAACACAAAAGAAGAGGTACCTGATTTCAAGGTCAAAGGGAGTTGGTTTGAGAGATCATGCACCATATATCTTGGAGATACCTCCAATATCGTTGCACAGGTAAGATTTATGAGCCTCCTATCTCCTAACCAGATTTTTGGTGAGATTTGCTTAGCAACACTTTCAGTTTTTTATTTTTTCTAATTTTTGATTGAAGTGAAATAGAGTTTGTGAATATGTTTGTTATAATATGTTACGTACTCATTTAAGAAAATTTTCACTACATGGTACGTTTGAAAACAAGCCCGTAGGCCTTAGCATATCATACGTCATTTTTTCAATAAGAACAGCTTCTTGTCAATTTTGCGATTCTAATACTTAGAATTAGTGATTGAGAATGCTTAATACAAATGCAGATGCACAAGAAACACAGCGTTGGAAGCATTTTGCTAGGAAAGGACACCTTTTCAGTGACAGTATATCCTCATGTTGATTACGCGTTTATAGTTGGTCTTGTGGTGATTCTTTATGAGATTAACGAGGACCGAAAAGATAATGACTGAAACAGCTTCTGGCCTGTAGTAAAGGATGAAATATTCCTCTGATATTACTTCTATATATCATTTGCTTAGGTATGATCATACCTAGTTACGTAGTTAATTAGTTTGTTTAAATTCAAGGAATTCTCAAGTGTTAAACAGAGTACAATTAAGTGATTACAATTTGCATTTTCTTTGAGTTATTAAATTCACGAATGTACGATGATTGGATGTGGTACTTTCTGAAATAAAGATTCGGCTATTTGCTCATTTTTCTATTCGATTTGTAAGATAGTTGATCTAATTTAAGGTCTCGTATTCATTTTTCTTTTTGGATGTAAAAGAAAAAAAGAAAGTTGTAAGGGACTTGCCATAACCCCAAATTGTCATGCAAACTATGGTATATGTCTTGCACCTTAACCGACAATTAATTATCCACGCGTGATATATGCATCGTTTATAGAGACGCATTGTGGTACTTTTTCATTTAGGTTAATCTCTGTTACCAAAGAAAAGTTTCCAAGAATTTCCATTTCATAATTATGACAATTGGTACCGAGTAATACTTCGACCATGGATCGGACAAAAAGAAAAAATAGAAAAAAGAAATCTTACAAAACCATAGTTTAAAAAAAAAAAATTATAATATAATAGTGATGAAGCAATATGGGTCATGCCAAGCACAATCAGGATATACATGACTCCTAAATTAGATAAAATGAGTTCGACACACATTTGCTCGTTACACATGTACTATTATAAATTGTCTTTCCCAGCTCCCTTCCTAACTGGTCAGATCCATTTTCAAACTGAGGAAGAAAAAAATAAAATAAAATAAAATAAAGGCCTTTGGGCATGTGGGCGGACTATAGTCTATAGATTTGGTCAGCACGTGAGATCCTGGATTTTTCTTTTTCCATGAATACCCTTCTAAAAATTAACGCGTATCATTTAATTTGTAACGGCTCTATTCAATTTAGATGAGTTGTCACTGAAAAATTAATTAAGGACTAATTTATTCAAGGTCCAAACTGTCACATAATAAAGAGTTGCGAGGCAAATGAAGCCAAATACATACTAATATTTGTCAGTGTTCTCACAAGCCTCGCTCTTAAACTCCCGCAGCTTTGCAAGCATCGAATCACCTGAAGCCTTAAGATCATCTTTTGCACTCTGAATTGCATCCAGATTAGAGAGAATGTTCTCATCTGAAGGTTCTTCTAATATCTTCTCATATGCGGACTCTGCAACTTCTTTTGCCAAACTAGTTTCTATTTTCATGCTAGTAACGAAGCCTTCCAACTTCATATACAATTAAAACAGTTAAGGTTTAAGTATTAGAGGCACTATTAAAAATTTTACTGCTAGTCATATTACAAGCGAAACATTTGTAACTAAGAAAAATGTCATCATCATTAGTCACAACAAAATGAAATTCATTGTGACTAAATGTACTTAAAGTCACACATAATTTCAAAATTATACATAAAAAATTTGACTGAAAGTACATTGGTGACATTAGTTATTATGACTAAATATCACTTCTAGTAAAAAAAAAAATAAAAAATAAAAAGCCAGAGACACATATATATATATTGTGATGAAAAATAGTGACACTTTTTTTGTAGTGAGAGTTAAAAGATTATATAGGTCTTCTAAAATTTTAGAGAGATGATATGACATATAAAACATTTATTAGGACATTAAATTGGGGGGAAAAAAAAGATCTTGTCTCACTTAAAAAGGAGAATAATTGTCCTATTTGGCTTAAATTCTATAAATATTTATTATACCTGCTCCAGAACCCTGGGAGCAATTTCAGATCTCTTAATCTCATGCAGCTCTGCCACCTCTGCAACCAACAAATCAAATAAAGCTGTCACATCTTTATATTCCGTGAGAAGTGAATGCAGCTTGGACTCAATCATCTCCTTAACAGTTCCTCCTCATTTTTTCTCATCCGCAAGCTCCACCTAGAATTATATCAGTAAACAGAAAAGCTTTGCTTAGAATATTATTGATGATAAGAGACCAAACGTTTATAGCATATATATATATATATATACTGAAGTATTTTATGAAAAAATATAAAGTTGATAATTAATATGGTGAAGATCCTAAGAGAAGAACCAGAAAAGAGCCCATCCCTTTCAGTTTTTACATACCTCCATGGTCACTTAATTATGTAGAGAAGCTGTTATTCCTCTACGTGTTGGGCAGCCTTAATTTCTGACCTTAACGCGTTCGAGAGGCACATATATAGACAGAGTAAACCGACCCTTGAGTTTTTTTCTCTTCTTTTTTTTTGAAAAAAAAAAAAAAAGTGTTAATGAACAATCGACCTTTGAATTGTCTATATATATAGCACATATATTGAGATGCCTATTGCACAAGGCTCGTCGTTCCTGATATCTAGTACTTTTCTTAACTTAGCGCTTTACATTAAAGCAACTTTTCATTTTTTTTTTAAAGTTATGTTGAAGCAAAGTTTACTGTTAATTGGTCAGTGTTAAGAAGGAATCTTTATGTTATGTGGCGCATAAAATTGATGTAGGGGTACAGAATAACCTCCATAAATTAGTAACCTCGGAACCAGTGATGTTAATAATATTGTGCTAGTTTAGGCACGATTAGCACGATATATTCATTTTGTGTCGTGCTGGAGCCTATTATGATGTCGTACGTTCTTGTGTTTGTAAATAGAATAATGTTATAGGGCACTAGTGGTCCCCAGCACCACAGTGATGTGTCAGTCTGTCACTGGCTAATCATAATTATAATTTAAGTGGGGCCCATGTGGGACCCAATTTATTAATTAAATCATCCAGTGACAAACAGATATGTCACTGTGGTGCTGGACACCACTAGTGCCCCATAGCATTGCTCTTGTAAATATCCGTGCATAATTATAAGACCTCCATAATATGAGATCGTGATTACTATCCTACTAATCCGATCACATACAATCGTATCTTAGTTGCGTACTCAGTTATGTATGAATTAACTTTGTTTTAACTTATTTAGATATTAACAGCGCATAGAAGATGGCAAGTATATAGAGCAGATAGCTCAGACCCCAAAGAGATCTATGTTCAGTGCCAAGAAATCCTCCCTTATTCAATTCAGGACCGAATTAGACGTGTTCTTGGCTGCTAACACAAAAGAAGAGGTACCCGATTTCAAGGTCAAAGGGAGTTGGTTTGAGAAATCATGCACCATATATATATCTTGGAGATAGCTCCAATATCGTTGTGCAGATAAGATCAGTGAGCCTCCTGACCATATTTTTAATAAGATATTAGCTTGTTAACACTTTCAGCTTTTGTTTATTTTTGTTTCATGTGAAATAGAATGTGGATATCTTCTTTACAAATGTTATTTTCTCATTTAAGAAACTTTACATTACATAGTTTAACTTTACATTACATAGTTTACTTATTAAAACAAGCCCTTAGGCCTTGGCATTTCATATATCATTTTTTTAATCAGAACAAGCTTGTTGTCAATTTTGTGTTTCTAATACTTAAAAATTAGTGATTGACAATGCTTAAAACAAATGTAGATTGAAAGCACTTTGCTTGGAAAAGGGCACCTTTTCAGTGACAGTGTATCCTCATAGTTGGCCTCGTGGTGATTCTTTATGTAGTTAATTTGTTTAAATTCAACGTGTCCTCAACTGTTAAACATACAATTAAGTGAATAAAATTTGCACTTTCTTTGAGTTATTCATTCACGAATGTACGATAATTTTTGGATTTGGTATACACTGAAATTTAGATTAAGAAAACATCATGTAATAACCTTGTATTTCAACTTTTTTTCATTTTTTTTCGAAACTCCCTGTAATATAACCCTTTTGAATCCGACCTTATTTTTCAACTTTTTTTTAGCAGAACTCCTGTATTTTAAGAAATATAGAAATCCTCTTGAATCTGACCTTATTTTTCATAAAATCCTTTTGAATCCGACCTTATTTTTCAATTTTTTTTTAGCAGAATTCCTGTATTTTAAGAAATATAGAAATCCTATTGAATCTGACCTTATTTTGAGTGCAAAAAGCTTGGTGATTTAACTAGTTTTGAAGTTCAATCTTCTTATATAAACTACTAGTCGTTATATCGCGCTTTGCGCGAGTTGATATTAATATTGCATACATTAAGTTTAATTTATAGTTAGGCTCAACACATTACAATATTAAAAAATGTATTTATCTCTATATTTATTTTGATGAGACGAAGGAAGAACAAGTATTTGATGTTCGATGAACTAAATTTAATATAAGGTATCATTAATATTAAATGAAATATAATATTATATAAAACATTAAAGAATGTATTTATCTATACGTTTATATTGATGAGACAAATGTAGCACATATATTTGTTCGATAAACTAAATTTATCATAATGTATTACTAATATTAAATTAAATACAATATTATATAATACATTTAGATATTACAAGTAATCATAGCATAAAAAAATAATAACATGATCAATCATCTCATGAAAAAATAAGAATTAAATTAGGAATTTTCTAAAAATTTTAAAATAGAATACTGATCAAAAAGGCTATCCAAAGTGGTATAAAAGCACTCCTAATCTAAGTTAATCCTATTGAATATTTTAAGTTTTATATATTTTATTACTAGTACCTCTTATCATTCCTAAAATAGATATGTCCATATTTATCTTATCAATTTAATTCACATATCAATTTAGGCACCCCTAGTGAAATTAATGCACTTAACTTTTTTCAAAAAAGTTACAAATGCACCCTTATTAATAAAAATTAATTTTAAAAATAAATTATCAAACAAATATCNGTATAGCCCTAAATTCTCATGCAAAGTATGGTATATATTTTGCACTTTTACCTTTAACCAGTAATTATAGTCCACAAGTATGATACACACCTTTTATAGAGACAGTGGTACACTTTCATTTAGGTTAAGCTTTAATATTTAACAGTCCATATGAGTATGACGCATACCAAAGAAAAGTTTCTTAGGATCTCCACTTGATGATCATAACAATGCGAAATGGTAAGCACTAATAATGTGACACCTGTCACTTGATCAAGATTTGGACTTCCTGAAAAATCTTTTTTTTTTTTTTAAAAAAAAAAGCCAACAAAAAAAGTCTATTTTAGTCCAAAGTACTAGGCTAGCTAACCAGGTTCATTAATAGAGTGTTGCCACGGGGTCATTGAATATCATTGGAGCTAATTAGCCTACATAAACTTTTATATGACAGCTCTCAAGCCTTGCATTTAAACTCACGCAGCTTTGCAAGCATAAACTCAACTGAAGCCTTGAGATCATCTTTTGATCTTTGAAGTGAATACAGATTAGAGAGAAATTTCTCATTCGAAACTTCTAGTATGTTCTCATACGCAAAATGTGCATCTTCTTTTGCCAACTTAATTTCTACTTTCATGCGAATAATTAAGTCATCCAACTTCACCTACAATTGAAATAGTTAAATGAGCATTGGTATACTTAATACTGCACATTAAAATAAGCTTCATGTTTAAGTATCACCACCTATAAAAATAATAAATGATATTGATGTGCACCGAATGAGTATATTAATCGGACCACCGATAGGGAGGGGGAAAATAAGTACCTTTCGAAAAAGAAAAGATTAAACAATAACCACCATAGTCCCTAGTTTTTGCAAATGGTACACTATGTCCCGAGATGATTGACTTTGGGAATATTTTGTCCCAAAATTGGCAACATTAGTCTCAATTTCCTATTAAAAAAAGCATGGAATTCTGCTAATGCATCAAATGTTCTAGAATTTAAGAAAACGACGGAAGATATCAAAGAACTATACGAAGTGTGCGCAAATGAATGGGGAAAAAAAATTGCCAATTTAGGAAGTGAGACTACTTTCATTTTGGGGCAAAATGAGACAATTAACAATGCCACTTGAAGGACGAAAACGTACCAATGTTAAATATTTCGGAGAAAAATATAACATTTAGCAAAAATTAGAACATGAGGAGAAATTTTATCCTAAACATAATATAACATTATGATAAGGACAAATGAGAGTATATTTGAAATTTCGCTTTATGGACAGCACTCTCTCTTTTTCAACTAGCTCGTAATATTGTGTTTTCGATCATAGTTGAACACATTCGACTAGAGTCACAAATATTCCATTATAGCTTAGATATTATAAGTCTTCTATAATATAAAGAGCTGATATGAGAAGTAAGACATTTATTATATATGCCATGAAATTGAAAAAATATATATTTTATCACTAACAAAAAAAATGAATAATTGTCGTATTAGGTATAAATTTGTGTAACATATATTATACCTGCTTTCGTATCCTCGGACCAATTTCAATTCTGTTAATTTCATGCAGCTCTACCATCACCAAATCACATAAAGCCTTCACATCTTTAAATCCTGTGAGAAGTGAATGAACCTTGAAGAGAATGATCAGATCACTAACGGCTCCTCCTGATATTTTCTCATCCGCAAGCTCCACCTACAATTATAATAGTAAATAGAAAAGCTTGCTTGTATAGTAATGATGATAAGAGACCAAACGATTAAAGTATATCTATAAATAAATATTGACCGAAAAATGAAATCAGTTCTATTCTCATAACCAAAAATAAGTATAAAAGATTTTATGAGTTCTTGGGTAGGCATCTGTGACAACATTTTTGACAAGTAAAATTAAATCAATTAGTTATAAATTCCTTTACATATTATTGACACTAAAAGTTGATTCATCAACAAAATTATGAAAATGTAGAAATTGGACGATGAACACAAGATTTTTAAAGTGGTTTAACCCTTTGAACAATGAATCTACATTCACTATAGCCAATATTATTTCTTATGTATTTGAGATTACAAGAGTGTCTAACCCCTTGTTCTAATCTATTTTCATCCATTTATAGGTAGTACGCATGGGGTACTTCCATATAAATTATATTATTTTTTAAATAAAAATCAGATATTATTCACTTTTGGCCGGATTTGATTTTGATATTTCTGAAAATATCTATAGAAATCTCGGGAATTGCTTCCTTCTGACAAAAGCGCCAAGTCGTTCCATAATTTCTTGAATAGAGATGCAAGTTATCATGCGACCAAGCGAAATAACTCCGAAACGACTAATCCCGAACGAACTGGTCTTCTTCTCAATGACTTGATTTCGATAACTTCGATCAGCTCCGAATGGGCTGGCCTTGTCTTCGAGCAGGTGGAAAATTCGCGTGCAACACATACATATAATTGTTTCTTGTTCATCCTTTCCATGTATCTATGTAGATATTTCAACCAAATAATTAAAACCAAAAAGAAGAATGAATACATTCTACATACAAAACAAAACCAAAGTCTTCACAATTAACCCAAAAAAAAAAAAAGAAGAGAAAAAAGCCAAAGCGATTCTGAGTTTATGATATGATATGATTATTAATAACATGACAATATTTCGGATAATCCAAATAAAAAATGAATTAAACAGACAGTTAAAATCGTACATAACACCATGGTCACTTAATTAATATATGCAGAACAACGTGTTTGCAAACAGCCCAAATTTCTGAACCTAACGATCGAGAGGCACATATATAGACGTGTAAACCGACCCTTGAGTAATTTTACTCTTTTTTTCTCCTCTTTTTAAGGGGAAAAAAAAAAGAACAATCGACCTTTGAATTGTCTAGCACAAATTTTGAGATGCCTATTGCAGAAGGCTCGCCGTTCCTGATATCTAATACTTTCATTAAGACGCTAGCGCTTTTCAAATTAAAGCAACTTTTCATTTTCCTTTTTAAGTTACATTAATGAAGCAAGTTAACTCTTAATTGGTCAGTATCAAGACTAAGTTTTTAATGTGATGTGCACATAAAATTGGTGTAGATGTACAATATAACCTCCTCGATAAACTAATAGTATTGGAACTATGATGTTAATTGTGTCGCGTAACTAAGACACGATTAGTTATGATCTATTTTTGCTGTGTCGTGCTTGAGCATATGTTATCATCTCATTCTTGTCTAATAGTTTTCGTTTTTTAATCACTTTTTGTACCTAATTCTGCTTATTCTAGATATTGTGTTATTCTTATACCTAATCATACTATTTACTGAGCTAACTGGGCTAGTTCAGTTGGTCTAAGGCTTTAAGATTGTGTGTGTGTTTGGAAGGTCAAGGGTTTAAGTCTTGGTAGTGTGTGTATTATTTTCCTTTAAATTTGTAGTAAGTGATGGTATTTAGTTAAGCCCCACTTTAAAGAATTGAAAAGTAAATTCTTTGAAAGACGAATTAATAGGCCACTTTGAGTAATTTATTAGTGTTAGTTTCCTTTTGGAGCATGAATTTGCAGTAATAAAATAAGGAAAAATTGTCAATTACAGTTGAAACTGTGAGACTGTAATTAGATATGGACAATTGATTTTGGGCTATGCTTTTCTTGAGAATAATATGGTGGATATATATTTTCAGTGACAGGCCACTTTGAGTAATTTATTAGTGTTAGTTTCCTTTTGGAGTATGAATTTGCAGTGATAAGACCCAGAAAATAAGGAAAAATTATCAATTACAGTTGAAATTATGAGGGCTGTAATTAGAGATGGACAATTGATTTTGGGCTCTGCTTTTCTTGAGGATAATAGGGTAGCCCATCGACAATCGCAGATCCAAAGGGTAATTTTACACGATAAAACTTCAACAACGGAACAAACTAAAAAGAAATATTACCGTTAAAATATTCTAAATGATATGGCATTATTTTATTGGACAGACACAGTTTGGGACACCATTATTTGACAGAGGATCCTGATCGCCATGTTGCCACTATCATGTACTCCTATTTAGAAGTCGTAATTGAATCTTCGTTCCAATCGTATTTGTCATAACCCAATATTTGCAAGTGTGCCATATTTGATGGAATGTTCTCTGATGCCTTAGGTAAGATGGTATAAGCTCTAATGCAAATAGCAAGAGTTAAGATTTGCATACGGGTGATGTAGGCAGTAAAAAAATAGCATATGTTTTTTTTTTTTTAAGGACGTCCACCAATCCATAATTAAAAGAAAAATAATCAGATATTTTGGAAAGGAGAGAAAAAAAATCAAAAAATAGTGGTCCAATTGTCTAATAAAATATGAGAGGGAAAATATGGTGGTTATAAATTTATTGTCATCAAAATGATTATAGAACTTATAGGATTCACTGATAGATGACTGAGATTGCTTATATTCGTTTCACAAAATGTCGCGTGTAGGAGTCCAAGGCAATAGATGAAATGGCTGAGATTGCACGTGCTCAGAGGCCGGATTATCTTGACCAAGTCGATGAAATTATACCTAGTGTTGTTTTCGTTGTTGCACTGAATTGGAGAATGGAGGGTGACTGTATTGCCATTGGAACACATGTGCATTACAATTAGTGGTGTTATACCAAATTTGATAGGAGGAGAAAAAGAATATTATTAAATTACTCTCTGACTTTTGGATGCTTCCAAGGATCACCACTTGATACACGTATGACATAACTATGGTTGCATTGTGATAATAATGTGGATCAAATGAGTATATTTTGACCAGGAACAGGGGAGAGGGGAAAAAAAAACCCCGGACCCATCAATAAAAAAACAAAAATGATGAAAATAATGAAAACAATGTGGTACCATTATGATAAAGACTTCTATAAGACTAACGTATTGAAATGATTTCCACCTTTGACCATTAAAATATGGAGTATTCTTCGGTTATGTTTGAAACTGGCATTATTAGAGGCAAAAAGTGTAAAATGAAGCACAAATGTGTTTGGTATTCATGAGGATGGTAAATGCTCCGAGAATTGGGATTTGGACCGTATGAGTAATTTGGATCAAAAATGAAGTTTTTTGCCTAATTTTCGAAATGGTTTTTTTTTTTTTCTTTCTTTAAACTAGTCATAAAATTTTTGTGACTTCTTATGATTGATGTTTCGTAATTGATAATCACAAATATTTGTAAATTATCACATAATAAGTAGTCATAAATATTTGTGATTCACACAAAAATGTTATAGCATCCATTTATTATTGCATTCTCCAACTCAAAATTCTGAAATAATTTTGACATGAATGTTTGTTTGTTGATCGATATTTCAATGACTTTCTGGCACCTTTAGCAGGTTTTTGTTTTTTTTATTTAGTTGGCCAAAAGTGCACTTTCCAACTTTAGGTTATTCGACAACACTTGTCTTAGTATGATAGAAATATTGCCAGTCAGTGTTGAGCAACACCTAAATAGTTTAAGCAAGTCAAAGATTATCCCTTTTTTTAAAAAAAAATAATAATAGTAATCATTGAGAGGTCCACTTTTGTGAAGAATTTGAAATGTTCATGTTGTGATTTTTAAAAAAAAATTCAAACAAAATGGTAAATTTGTATAAAGTCAAACCACATACGATGATTTTTTAACAGACCCTTAATGAAAATTGAGTCATTGACATACTATCATATTATATGATCAGTGCATGATTCAATGAATCATCACAATATAACTATAGGGATAACGGTAAAAAAATACCCTGAAGTTTGAGTGTTCTGCAATTTAAATCCTGAAGTTTGGATTCTGCAAAATAATACCCTGAGATTAAGAATTTCTGAAAATTAATACCCTGGACAGATTTTTTAACCAATTTTAGGAACAAAAAAACAATAATATCCTCCATTAAAATTAGATTAATCCATATTATTCATCTTAATTTTGAGATATTATTGTATTTTATCAGTTAAAAATTAACACAGGGTATTAATTTTCAGAAATTCGTAATCTCAGGGTATTATTTTGCAGAATCTAAACTTCAGGGTTTAAATTGCAGAATATCTAAACGTGAGGGTATTTTTTTGCAATTATCCCTATGACTATATTTGCAAATTATTTATATATATATATATATGGAAAATTCTAATATAAGAGGGGCAAAATCCCTCCTACATATAGGAGGGTTTTGTAGACCATCGGATTAAAATTAATGGTCATCAAAAAGTTCAATATATAGAATTTATGGTAGACTGTGATACATAGAAGAAAAACTTAAAAAAAAAAAAAAAACTGTCCTCTCGATCTCCTCTCTTCTCTCACTTCTTCCTCTATCTCTCTCATTGGATTTTGAGCACCAAATTGTAGCTGATCGAAGAAGAAGATTGTAACTACCTCCAATCTTACAAGACTATTTTTGGTCTTTTCTCTGTTAAATATTTTTTATCTGATCGAAAAAAAAAAAAGATAAGTTTCTACTTAGATTTTAGTAAAGGTTTGTTGGAATAATAGAACAAAGAGAACATAAGGAGAAAGTTCTATTTTGCTCATTAAAATTCCAAATAAAATAGAAAATCAGAATGAAAAATAATGAGGAAAGAAACGAAAAGAAATTTAAAAACTTGAGCAGGCTTTGTTGCTTTCTTTGGAATTGAAAAATATGCATAAAACGGAAGAGGACCCATTTATTCCCAGAATAGATTTGTTAAGAGGTGGGGTTGTTTTTTAAGAAATAATTTGTTGTTGTCTTTATCATATTTTCTTCTTATTTTGGGTCCCAAAAATAAATAACTGCAATTCTCAATCACAAATATTATTGGTCGAATTCGGACTAAAGGGAGAAAAAAACTTTAACATTTCTAGTCTCTCATGCCTGGATTTTTCTCTCTGGCTCCAAGACTTTCACCATATGAAACCTACAGGTCTCAAGCACATACTTTCATTTCTTCCTCTTGAGTCTTGAGCAATTCCATGGGTTAATTACATACTCTTTATTTAGTTTTATTTTGGGTGGTTTTGAATTTTGCTTACTGGCTACACAAGACCATTGATCAGGTAGAGGAGAGTTGCAGTCTTGCAGGGGAGAGAGAGATGAGAGTGGAGAAGTTGCAGACGAGAGAGGAGGCAAGAACAAGTTTTTATCCTGTGTTTTGTGGTACACCTAGTTATCCTTAGACCTACTTCTATGACAAAAATTTATTTCAATCTTACGGCCTAGAAAAGGCTCCTACGTAAGGGCAAAATCGCTGCTCCTACAATAGAATTTTCCTATATGTATATAGCCCATGTATATAGCCCAGGCATCAATTCAGTAAGTTTTTTTTTTTAACCTATACGTAGACATTATTTTGATTAATTAAAATTTATCATACACGTCTTTTTATAGTAAAATTAAGAGAAATAATATTAATAATGTACGTCTTTTTATACACATCATTATAACCGTCAGATCATCATAATGATGATTTAACGGCCAAAAAAATATTTATAAATACCTATTAGATTTGGAACCATATAACCTCTATATATGCTTATATTTATATGTATTTAGCTTGAAGTGTTTCTATACTATGATTTTGTGACACTTCGTAACAAAGGCCACTAAACTATGATTGTGCATTCATAGCAAAATAAATAAATAAATAAATAAATAATCTATGATTGTGCATTAACACTTAACTAGGACCTCAGTTTTCACAAAACCGAGGTCTAAATAAGTGTACTTGTAAGATCTCGGTTTCTACAGAACTGAAGTTTAAGTTAATGTACTTAGAGATCACTCTCGTAGATGTTTTAGTTCATAATGCAAAGGCTGATCACGTCCAAGTACTTTTTTTTAATAGTGTGTTACTAATTAAAATGCTACTAAAATATATTTTTCTTGAAATAACTAGTAATACGTATGTTGTCAGATATCATGGCCAATGGTTTATGCTCATCCCAACTATTTATCGTTATTTCTAAGTCCCAGTACCTGCAGGAGTTGTATATTATTGATTTATTAAGATTGAACAGAATATGACAATATGTATCAAAATAATATTGATGCAATTTTTTACTTGATATTATTTTATTATTAAATATAACAAGATAGATTTCAACAGTGAATGAGAAAAATAATTATATTAATTAATTAATAAGGTTAAAAATTACATATAATAATAAAAAAAACACAGAACTTAAAATCAGCCAAACAAATTAGAATTAAGTTTGAATTCAAACTCTCACATATACTAAAACTAGTTTTAATTCGAACTCATATGCTAAAACTAGGTGTCTATATATATAGATGCGATTATTAGAAGAGAAATGGGTAAAGAAAATAACAATATTATGGGAAACCCGCGTAAACACTACATATTAATAGAGACCATTTTTCGTAAATATTAACGTTCATTTTAGTATCAATTAAATGAGGTACATTTCAATACATTATCAAATATATGATCATTTTTTATGATATTTAGGTGTAAAATATACGATCAAATTATATACAATCATCTCTTATCAGAATTTTATACATAAGAAAAACAAAATTTTTAGAGAATATTGTTGGGTTTACTCATGTAACCCAATATGTGGGCAACAAATTTTATAACAATTATATAATATTAGGGCTGTCTAATTAAGTGGGGCCAATTAAGTGATCTAATTATGGCTCAGGAAATTACTTATTTAGTATGGACTATCTAATGTGTGATTACCTAATCCTAGTCCAATAAGGATTGATGGGGTCTCTATTGGCTACTAGTATACAAGGACATAACTATTAGGGTTTTGGTCCCCAAGCCAAATAGAACGTATGCTCTTCTCTTTTGCCTCCATCAACAGAGAGAGAACCCATTGAGCATACATAGAGTATTTTAGCTGTGGAAGACCTTCTACCCTCAAGCTCTAATTAATTAATCGATTCCACTTATGTAATCTCATCCTTTGCTGTCAATCATAATGGATCTAGGTTAGTCACAGGTTTTTTCTCAACAAATCTTTTCCTGATAATTTGGTAGGATAGATTCTGAGATTATATTTGGTTTAATAATCCATTATGTATATCTAACAAGTGGTATCAAAGTAGGAAATCATACTAGATTGCTTAGGATAATCATGTATGTCTCTATTTTATGATATCTTTACCTATTTGGCTTTCTAGGATTTAGATATAACATGTATGATTGATGAATTTTTCATGATTTTGTTGAGACGTTGAGTATTTGAGGGTTGAATTCTGAGTTTTTGAGTCATAAAGTTTGCAGATAAAGGCGAAAAATCGCATTAGCTTTGAGTTACCCAATTTTAAAATCGGGTAATTAACATTAAGGCTGGAGTTTGGCGCTGCGGCGCCCAGGACAGAAAGCTGGCGCTGCAGCACCACACTTGAGACAGGTGGCATCACAGCGCCACCATATGAACATACTGGTGCCGCGGCGCCACACAACTGGGAAGAGAAAAAATTTTAGGTTAAAATTTTGACCTAATTAAGGTACATAGTCTCAGTTTTGGGTAGAATTGAATCGTTTTCGACTCAATTCGAGGAGTTCTAACCTGAAACTTAACCAATCAGTTTTATTTTTCTCAACTCAGCTTCAGTACGACCTACACTTTATCTGTTGAAAATTCTATTTGGCTTTAAGAATTGATAAAAGTGCTTAAAACTCAGTCAGTCATCCATTAATATTTGTGCATTGAAATTTTCAGTTTAATATTCTGGACACTTTAGTTATTATTTTCTTTGCACTATTTGTTTAAATATTTTAAAATAGATGAGTTGAAACAACATGTTGCCAAAGTAACCTCTAGTGTATAAATTTATTTATTTTGAAATATTTGAATAATTGTGTGTTTATTGTTCATGCAAATAATTACCGGGCCAAAAGAAGGTGGTTATTTGGCCGAATAATGCGCACACCTGCGGTAATAAATATGTGCTGGTTATTAAGTTTCTATGTGGACAGTAAATCGGCCCAAAGAAAGATTTACTGTCTGATAGGATTTACTGTTAATATTTGATTACTGCACTGAAGAGTACCACTTACAAGTTAATAAACTGCTCAAAGGAAGACTTATTGATGTTGTTCTAGATATCTTGTGATAGTAGCCCACCTTATATGTTTATTGTTGTATGTTATGCTGGTATATCTTATTTTGTATGCTCAGTCTATGACATGTTATTAATGTGAGTTGTTATTTTTTGTTCTCTGTTCAGTTTATGCTTCAAGCATATCTGCTAATTTGAATTCAATTCCTGTGCTTAACGACACAAACTTCAAGAAATGGAAAGAGCACGTTATGATTATACTCGGTTGCATGGATCTGGACCTTATACTCAGGAAAAAACAACCTGCTGCTCTTACAGATGAAAGTTCTGCTGTGGATATTAAGAAATTTGAGCAGTGGGAATGTTCTAATCGCATGAGTCTTATGATCATGAAATATTCCATACCTGAGACCATAAGGGGCATTGTGCCATAGGTTGATAATGCTAATGCATTCCTTGACGCAATTGTGGAACTTTTCCAAAAGAATGAAAAAATGAAAACAAGTACCATGTTAAGCAATTTACTTGCTATGCATTATAAAGATAAAGGGAACATCAGGGAGTACATCATGGAGATGTCTAATCTGGCTTCAAAACTAAAGACACTTAAGTTAGAGCTGTCAGATGACTTGCTCGTGCAATTAGTTCTACTATCTCTTCTACCATAATTCAGTCAGTTTAAAGTGAGCTACAATACCCAAAAAGAAAAATGGACTCTTAATGAGCTCATATCTCAGTGTGTACAAGAAGAGGATAGATTGAAGCAAGATAAGATAGAAAATACTCATTTAGCAACAACCTCTCAAGATAAGAAAAGAAAAAGGACTAAGGATAAAGGAGCTACATCTGGGACTTCACATAATAAAGTGCAAAAGAAACAAGATGAGGAATCAGCTTGTTTCTTCTGCAAAAAGGCAGGACATGTGGAGAAAGAATATCCTAAGTATACCGCCTGACGTGTCAAGAAGAGTAAGCTTCTCGATTTTATCTGTTCTGAGGTTAATTTTGCTTCTGTACCCAATCATACTTAGTGGGTGGATACCGGTGCCACTACTCATATAAGTATGTCTATGCAGGATTGTCTGAGGAGCTGTCCGCCAAATGATACTGAAAGATACATCTATGTGGGCAATGACTGTACAGCTACAGTATAGGCAATAGATCTATTTAAGTTGCAATTAGGTTCCAGTTTATTTTTAGATTTAGATGAGACATTTGTTGTACCGTCATTTAGACGAAATTTAATTTCTATTTCAGTTTTGGACAAATCAGGCTATTCTTGTTCATTTGGAAACAATAAATTTAATCTTTTTCAAAATTTCAATATTATTGCGACTGGTACTTTGATTGATAACCTATATAAAGTCGATACTATTACTTCAATTAATGAAACTTTGTATGTCGAGAAACGTGGTACAAAACGCAAAATCATTGAGAATTCTTCTATGTTATGGCACAAGCGAGTAGGACACATCTCTAAACAGAGAATACATCGTCTTGTGTCAGATGGAGTTCTTGACCCACTTGACCTCACAGACTTCACAGTTTGTGTTGAGTGCATTAAAGACAAACAGACAAATGTACGTAAATTAGGTGCCAATAGGAGTTCCGGTGTCTTAGAACTGATACATACTGTTATCTGCGAATCATTCCCTATGGCTTCATGGAATGGCCAATAATATTTCATCACATTCATAGATGATTACTCTCGATATGAGTACTTATATTTAATTAATGAGAAGTAACAATTCCTGGACGTATCTAAAGCTTTCAAAGCCAAAGTTAAAAATCAACTCGACAAGAAAATTAAAGCCGTCAAATCTGATCATGGTGGTGAATACTATGGTAGGAATGATGGATCCGGTGAACAACGTCCAGGATCCTTTGCCCAGTACCTAGAGGAATATGAAATCGTCCCATAATACACAATGACGGGAAAACTTAGCATGAATGGTGTTACTGAGCAACGAAATCGAACACTTAAGGACATAGTGAGGAGTATGATTAGTCATTCCTCCTTACCTGAATTACTCTGGGGAGAAGTACTTAAGACTGTAGTTTATATACTCAATAGAGTACCCAGTAAATCAGTAGCTAAAACCCCATATGAATTATAGACAAGCAAGAAGCTTAGTATTAGGCACTTACATATTTGGGGTTGTCCAGCTGAGGCAAGGTCATACAGGCCACATAAAAAGAAACTGGACTCAAGAATAATAAGTTGCTATTTTGTTGGCTACACTGAAAGATCCAGAGATTTCAAATTCTATGATCCCTCTAATAAGTCCTTTTTCGAGATGAGTAATGCGAGATTCCTTGAGTATGTTGAGGTTGGGGGGGAAGATAAGGTAAGGAATATTGTTTTTAAAGATGAATTTATTTCTATTCTTACAGTTACTATTGAAGGTGATCAGGCTCCTTTGCCTGACATTATTCAAGAAGTAAATCCGGAAATTCAAAACAATATTCTATAACTCTCTGTCCCACATAAGGAAGTTGTTCCTAAAGAGCAACCTCAACAACCTCAAGAGGAAGTGCTATTAAGGAGATCTACTAGGGAAAGGAGAAACGCGATTCCGGATGATTATATCGTCTATCTCCTAAAACATGAGTTTGACATTAGAGTGGATTATGATCTAATTAATTTCACTCAAGCCAAACAAAATTCAAAATCCCAACAGTGGATCACTGCCATGGAGAATGAGATGAAATCTATGAAAGACAACGACGTTTGGGAGCTCATCGAATTGTAAGCAGGAAAGAAACTTATTGGTTGTAAATAGATTTTTAAAATCAAAAGAGATTCTAAAGGCAATATCAAGAGATATAAAGCTCGTCTAGTTGCCAAGAGTTTCACTCAGAAAAAAGGCATTGACTATAAAGAGACTTTCTCTCCAGTTTCTTCGAAAGACTCTTTCAGAATAATTATGACACTAGTTGCTCATTTTGATCTGGAGTAACATCATATGGATGAAAAGACTGCGTTTCTCAATGGTGATATTAGAGAAATGATTTATATGATACAGCCAGAAAATTTTATAACTGGAGATCCAAAGTCTATGGTTTGTAAACTAAAGAAATTTATCTACGGTCTCAAACAAGCATCCCGTCAATGGTATCATAAGTTCCATCAAGTTATTTTCTCGTTCAGTTTTGAGGAAAATTCAGTAGATGGATGTATTTATCACAAGTTTAGTGAGAGCAAATGTATCTTTCTGGACTTGTATGTCGATGATATACTTTTAGTAAGCAATGATATAGGCTTATTGCACGAAACCAAGAGATTTCTATCAAACAAATTTGAGATGAAACATCTTAGAGATGCCTCTTTTGTATTAGGGATTAAAATACACTGGGATCGCTATCAGGGCATTCTTGGATTATCAAAAAAGAGCTATATCGAAAAGGCGCTTCATAGATTTGGCATGAGCAAATATGTCCCAGGAGATACACCCATTACTAAGGGTAATAAATTCAGTCTCATTCAATGCCCCAAGAATGAGTTTGAAGCTAAAGCAATGCAGAAGATCCCTTATACATCTGCAGTACGGAGTCTGATATATGCTTAGGTATGTACGCGTCTGTATATAACGTATATAGTTGGAGTGTTAGGCAGATATTTAAGCAAACTTGGTATGGATCACTGGATAGCAGCAAAGAGGGTTTTACGTTATTATAGAGAACAAAGGATTATATGCTCACTTATCGGAGATCTATTTGTTTGGAGATCATGGGGTATTCCGACTCTGATTATGCTAGATACCTAGATAGTAAGAAATCCACTTCAAGCTATATTTACCTGTTTGCCGGAAGAGCTGTTGCTAGAAATTCTAAAAAATAAATTTCGAAAAATGATTTTTCCGAAAACGATTTCCGTAGTTTTGTAAACAAATCAAGAACGCAACAGGTATTTTAAAATTTTTCTTGAAACTTTACGAAACAAAATAAACAGGATCGTTGATCTAATATAAATCAATTCATGGATTTTGGTTTAGATAAAACCTAGAAGCAGTTCACAATCATTGAGCCTTCCCATCTATTCTCTGAAGCCCGTTGAATAATCCGGTGAGTGGGCACTTTTCTTGATTCCCAACGAGAGATAAGTGGACGATCTGGAAGACGCTCTCCCTTCTCCTTGATTGCACGTCTACAACCATAGGTATCTCTTCCTCGGCAGCCATGAACGAGCTCGGGATTTCTCCCGCAGTGGCTCAGCTCTCTCACTCTCTCTTTGTCTCTGTAACACACATGAAGCACAAATACTGTGTTATGGGTGGTGTGTAGCTACTGTACTGAGGCTTAGGAGAACTTTTCTCTTAAGTATTAGAGTGATGTAAACCCTTGGGCTCAATCGGCCATTCAATTAGTATTGGGCTATATGTGAGCTAGACAGGGGACCTTATGGATCCAAATAGTCTAAGCTCCAATAGGCTAACTACCCGCAGTCATAATTAAGAGAGGCCTTATCTATTAATGTTGGGGCACTCCACTATAGGCCCAATATTGCACTCTTAGACTAAATGTCATATATATTTTCTGTGAAGCTAATTAATACTTTAATTAACTTAATCCATTTAGCATATACTATACCTGTAGATATACCTCCGTTGCAATGCCGTACTAGTAAGGTGAAATTATCATATTATCCCTCTAGTACATATTTACCTTTGAGTTACCATTTTTCATCTAATGGATAATAATTGACTACAGAGTTTGTAACTGCCCATACAAACACAGTCAAATTCACAAAGTAAATACCTGGCACCTTATTTTTTATTATCCAAGTCCTTGAAAAAACTTAAAGTGACATTATATGCATGTTGTCCAAATCATGAAGGACGTTCTCATCAATTCACAAATCTTATCTTCCAAGATACCGGAGTTCGAACCATATAATCGGAACTAGTCCTTTAGTAAGTTAAAAAGATAAAACTCATGAAAATAAGTCCTACAATCCTTAGGATTAAGGTAATCTTGTAATAGTGCTAGATTAGTGAAAGATAAAATATTGAGTTACGGCACTTAACTTCAAATTCTATTTTCACTTGGTCCAGTTCAATGCACTTATAACTTTCTTATAATGTACTAGTGTTTCTATCCGAAGTCAGACACTTCGATAATAGGAGACTTCATCAATCCCGTTGAAATAGACAACACTACATTCTATGGCAAAATAAAGTACTCCATCTTTATTTGTAGAATGTGAACTTTTAATTTAGACATAATGAAATAAAGAATTTAGTCTCCCACATTTGAATGATTCACACGAACAATTCTTTATTACTCATTATTAGTCGTAGAAACTTTTAGACGTTTGCACAATAGAAAATATAAACATTACATGTAAATAATTGGGATATAATATAGAATTTATTAACAACAAATAGATAACATTTAAATCCAATAAATATTGTTTTAAATGCTAAACGAAGAAACTGCTTTCTAGGGCATATTTCCAACAGCTGTATCATAGAAGAGTATTAAGCAGACGCTCACAACTTCATCCACTATGGAAACAGAGTTTATAGCTTGTCTTGAGGCATCAAATCAAAGGATATAGCTATAGAATTTTATCACCGAGTTGTGAATTGTCGATGACATAGAAAAGCCATTGAAGATTTATTGTGATAACAGGGCCGATGTTCTATATTCCAATAACAACAGAAGCTCGTCAAAGTCTAAACACATAGACATTAAGTTTTTAGTTGTTAAAGAAAGAGTTCAGAGTCATCTAATGCTTATAGAACATATCGGCACTAACTTCATATTGGCGGATCTGCTCACCAAAGGTCTAACGCCTAAGGTGTTTCATGAGCATACTGCTCATATGGGTGTTGTACCATTTAAAGATGTTCAGGATTAGTGGGAGTTAGATTTTATGAGTTCTCTTGTGACAAACACATTTATTATTTGATATCAATAAAGTGATGATTTTCTTTTATGCTCTGAATTTATATTTTATTTTTTTTCTATCTGCTATTTTGCATAAAGTTACGATTTTGCATAAAGTGAAAGACTAAGGTTGATTCGTTGGAATCCTAAAATAGGATCAAATGGAAATAGGCATGCAAGATTATTTTTCGTGTAATTTCCATGCCACACATCTATACTTGATATGTGTCATTGCGTATATTAATTTGGTAATCATTGATGGGTTTATTTGCCTACCTAAGTGCAATGAAGGCCACTTTGGTTTCATGTTGATATATAAGATAGTTCAGATTGTCTTAAGGAGTAATTTCTTAATAGACAGCAATAAAGTGCGCACTCAAGGTTTTATTATATAATTGTCTCAGGAAAAACCCATGTAGCCCAAGTGGGAGATTGTTGGATTTACTCGTGTAACCCAGTATGTGGGCCACAGATTATATAACAATTATATAATATTAGGGTTGTTTAATTAAGTGGGGCCAATTAAGTGATCTAATTATGGGCTCAGGAAATTACCTATTTAGTATGGACTCTGTAATGTATGGTTACCTAAGCCTAGTCCAATAAGGATTGATGGGGTCTCTATTAGCTGCTAGTATATAAGGACATAACTATTAGAGTTTTGGTCCCTAAACTAAATAGAACGTACGCTATTCTCCTCTGTCTCCACCAACAGAGAGAGAACTCATTGAGCATATATAGAATATTATAGTTGTGAAAAACCTTCTACCCTCAGGTTCTAATTAATTAATCACTTCCGTTTACGTGATTTCATCCTTTGCTGTCAATCATAATGGATCCAGGTTAGTCACGAGTTTTCTCTCAACAAACCTTTTCCTGACAATTTGGCATGATAGATTCTGGGATTGTATTTGGTTTAATAATCTATTATGTATATCTAATAAATATCGTAAAGTTACTCTTCCAAAAAATAAAAATAAAAAAATAAGGAGAGTAAAAATAAAAATAAAAAAATAAGGAGAGTAAGCAGTCTTATAGAAAATAATTTGAACTATAACTAGTACTGACGTAAATACTCTCATGTTGTCCCACAGCTTTAAATCTTACCTTAGAGGATTTATTTCCCTGCGAGCCTTGACTACAGGCTTTGAATATTTGATGAATGCAGTAATTATAGCAGCCAGAAACAACAGAGCTAAGTCTAATGATTTTGCACTTTTTTGTCTAAGCAAAAGAAAATGTAATATTGTTGTGATGTGTATATATATGTTAAGCTTATCTTTTATGAGATTGCCAAAGTCAAGGGTGTACAGTGCTAACCACTCATGCAGGGATAAAAAAAAAATCACGTAGGTTTCAATCCTTATTTGAGGCACACAAAATATTAAATAAGCTTGTAAATAACAATATAAAAATGATGGTCATGCGTCATGCTTTGCGTGGGTTAACTAAAATATGAAATCTTAATTAGGAGACTTTGAGTTTGAGTGAGACCAATAGTATGTGACCATTAATTCCTAATAAAATCTAAGCATACATTAGTATTTATTGTTGGTAGAGTAGTAGACCATTCTCTCCCTTTTAACAAAATACTCTCAACATTTAAAAGGAATTTTGTCATGATTGCCCCCTAAGTTATTTGCAAATTGGTAAAATAGTCCCTAAGTTATTTTTTTCGTTAATTAAGTCTTTAAATTTTAAAAATTTTGGCAAGAGTACTGCTAGGGACACACATAATTTACATACAAAAATCACGCACAATAATATCACATGATTTTTAATCACTTATGTATTTTCAAAGTGGGACTATATCAGTTGCATAATTGGTAAAAATATGCATGCTATGTCATTATGTGTGATTTTGTATGCAAAATTTGTGTATCAATCATTACTGATGTTGGTAATTAAGTCCTTTTTATTTGTTAATGTTAAAGCTTTCATAAAACTGAACATATTTAAGCGAAAGAAATTAGTATTTCACAAATACTAATTAGTTTGGAATAGATATAGAAAGAAATTTTAAGATTTTTTTATTTTTTTTTTAATTTTTTATACTATGTTGTTAATTGTATTTAATTTTTAGTTATTTTCATTCCAATTCCGACTAATGCCAGTAAAATATTAATTTTGACCTTTAAAAATCTTGTATGTGACCTGAAAATGCTCAATTTCATCTAATATTTTAACAATTATTTCTAAAAATGACTTAATTGCTAAAATTTTTAAAACTTAGGGACTTAATTGCCAAAAAAATAACTCAGGACTATTTTGTAATCACGAATTATACAAAGGTCAGTCATGCCAAAAACTCTTTTTAAAAACCCTTTCAAGAAAAAATATTAGAAATCTGATCGAATTCCATAAGATTAATGCTGAAGAATAATATTATTAAGGTTTAAAATTTACTTATATATGCGTCTTGTAGTTTACATCACTCCTTATTTTCTCCCCTGAATTTTTAATGTGTTATCGGCTTCTTAGAATTAGTGAGAAAGATGCCAACTGGGGCTAGCTCAGTTGGTCCAAGGTTTGAGGGTTGTGTGTGTGTGTTTAGGGGGGTCAGGGGTTCAAACCTTGGTAGTGTGTGTGTGTGTGTCATTTTCCTTTAATTTGTAGTAAGTGGTGGTCATTAGTTAAGCCCCACTTTTTAAAAAAAAAAAAAGAATTAGTGAGAAAGAGAGCAATGTTAGCGTTCTTTCTTCACATTTTGTCCCAAAAAAAGCTGATTATTGGGTGTAAAATTTATAATGGAAATTGGTAATTGATCATGTGCACCCATATGACCTAAGGATAAAATTATATTCGATCTGTTTAATTTTTTGTTATTTTCAAAGATGATCTGTATAGTTAATAAGCTTAAAAAAATTATGAAAGTACAACTTTAAAAACATATTTAAGATTTCATTTTACATATATATTCCCAATCCAATAGCTTTTTTTTTTACCTATTTATAAGTATTTATTTTTAGGTGTTAGATCATAATTTAATATTATCATAATTTAGATAGTTAGAAAAAAAATAAAAATAAATGCTTATTATTTGATTGGTGCCCACATAAAAAAAATACTTATTGAATTGGAACTTATATATATATATATATACTAGTCGTTATACCGCGCTTTGCGCGAGTTGTATTAATATTGTATAAATTAAGCCTAATTTATAGTTAAATTCAATGTATTATAATATTAAAGAATACACTTATTTTTACATTTATTTTGATGAGATAAATGTTACGTAACTTTTCGTTCGATGAACTAAATTTAATATAAGATATAATTAATATTAAATTAACTATAATATTATATAAAATATTAAATAATGTATTTATTTTTACATTTATTTTGATGAAATGAATGTATCGCAACTATAACTAAATATAAATAATATAGTTAGGTTCAATATATTTCAACATTAAAAAATATATTCATCTCTATATTTATTTTGATAAAACGAATGTAACACAATTTTTTGATGTTCGATGAACTAAATTTAATATAAGGAATCATTAATATTAAATTAAATATAATACTATATAAAACATTAAATTATGTATTTATCTCTTTCTATATTTATTTTGATGAGACGAATGTAGCATAATTATTTGTTTGATTCGATGAATTAAATTTATTAT
>JXTC01000052.1:840833-882869 GCA_002914845.1 Trema orientale
ATATTACAACCAATCATAGTAAAGAAAAATAATAATAGGACCAATCATATTATGAAAAAATTAGGATTTTTCTAAAAATTTTAAAATAAAATGGTGATCAAAGAAGCTATCAGAGTTTTTAGCTTCAGACTTAATATATATATAGATAGATAGATAGATAGATAGATATAGATAGATAGATAGATTATTTCGTTGGTGACGACAGGTTTCATAATTAAACTTAAGTTACGTACGTAACATTAGACCAATTAATACCAAATGTTAACTCCTGCATTTTTTTTTCTTTCAGCAAATAAAAATTCTATCCCTTGTCATCTAAAACAATAATAATAATAATAATAATAATAACAATTTCTCCCTTGTAAAAAATAAACTAGGCCTATTTTATTTTTTTCCCCCATGAAAAATGTAAACCCTCGTATTTCTTTAATCAATAAAATTAGCCTTATCGTCATGTACCACATGACATATGAACTTTAAAATTTTAAACAGGTGATAAAAGTATAAGATGATTTTATCATATTATATGACGCAATCATTATCAAATATACGATCAAATTATTATGTAAAAAAGATGATCGATCTAGGGTGTTTTGGACTTTTTCATGAACTAGTGGGTCTGGCTTTCCAATTTAAAAAAGATTAGTCGTTTAATCTTCAGTTTAAGGGAAACATAACTTTCAGCAAAAAGAAAGGGGAAAAAAAAAAGGGAAACATAACTTATCAAATAATTATTTTGCACAAAAGCCATAATTTTTACTACTCGACTCTTAAAGCAAATAGTAGTTCAATTGAAAAATACAAATTGGCCACAAATTCGTGATGTGATTTCTATTATATTCACACTCTTGTCTTTAAAATTTAATTTTGGCCTTTTTTGACGCCGAAAATCGTTAAAAAAATAATATTTTCCCGCTAGAATAGCTTCTACACCTAATGTCTGCGAATTTCTCTCTTTTTTATTTTTTTTTTAAATTTAGGCCGTGAAATGAAACGAAATAAAAATACCGTCTTTATAAAATTAAAGAAAATTATGGTCACATGTGCAAATTCGTCGGTGATTTTTTTTTTAAAAAAAAAAAAAGAGATTAGGGGACTTTTTCATGTTATTCTCACGTGTGGTTCCTGGAATTATTTCAACGGTATCACATTTTCTTTCCAGCAAATTGTTAATTTGTGAATGAAGTGTGTAAATCATAACATAATTAAAAAAAATGGCTGAACCCTCAAAAAAAAAAAAACAATTACACATTATATCATTTTTAAGAAATTTATACATAAATTGATTTAACTAAAATTCGAATTTCTTTCATACCATGCACTCAAGAATCCTGGAAGAATTGAGGGTCGATACATTGTTATCATAAGAGTAAAAAGTCTTTTAAATTTTAAAATTTTTCCGTACCAGAAATTAAGGTATATAAATCGAGTTTATGTATTAAAAAAAAAAAGAGAAATTCTACAATACTAACCCGTAATTCATCCTAGTGCAATAGCTATATCGAAGAGCCATTGACAAATCTAATGGTTTAACGGGTCCGCAAAGTAAAGTAAATAAATAAGCTTAGATTTATTGGATTATGCCCATGTAATTCTTCCCCATTGCTGAAATTGTCCTGTTCTTAATCTTTTTCTTTCTCCCCAAATTTTGATATCAATTGCTTTAACCTCAGGGCAAAGAATCTCATTTGTTCTCGGACTTCCATTGATGCTCTTATCAATGCTTTAAGCTGCAGATTTTGCATTCAAGTATGATGTTTTTTCCTTTATTTTCTTCTCATCTTTTTCTTTTCTATTGTCATTATTTAGGCAATGATTGAACAAAAATAAAACAAATATAGTTCGGCAACTTTTCAAAATTGAAAGCCTCTTATTTGTTCCTTTTAATTTCATTACAACAAAAGCCACCCAGCTATTTAGTCAAAATCAAAATAATATTTCAAGTTGACTAGTTTGCATATAAAACAAACTCATCTCCTTTACGGACTCGAAAATCGACAGTAGAAATCATTTTGAGATCTCTGCTCCTTCTTCCCATTTTATTCAATAAAAAAGAGAAAAAAAGTTTCCTGTGGTCGATCTCGCCGCCATCAACATCGTCAACACCATCATCGTTCTTTTCACATTCAAATTCCTATAGTAACTATATCTTACAACTATACATTAGTATATATTTTCTTTTATATCAATTTTCTATTTTTTGGGGCTTAAAATAAAACATATTGTGAGCTAATCGAAAACCAATCAAAAGACCCAAAATTTGTAATTCATTGCAGGGATCAAATCATTTGCAGAGCAAATATTGTCTTGTGTTATTGATAGTAGGCTTTTCTCAGATTTATTCTGAAGAAGATGATGAAATATTTAGGAGGAGTATGGGGTAAAATTAAGTGAAATGATATTCACAATAAAATCTACAATTCTTAGCTCATACCTAATAAAAATCCATAAATTTCAACCTTATTGCTACGACCGAAAATTAGGGTCATATTGTAGAATTCCCCACAAAGATAAATCCCCGAGAACATAAGCATATACACAATTCAGAATCACATCAAACCATAGAATAAGAAATCAACATTTACCGGAAATGTGTTTTCTATAGCTATAGAAACAAAATTAGAATCAAAATAACATGAAATACTAATATATATAATCAAAAACTTGGTCTGCAAACTGCTGGACAGACCATTATAAAGTCTATATTAGAAAAGAAAATTTGACAAAAGGAATAGATTAATTTTCCCATGGCCACAGTGTCATTCTCCCTTATAAGGTACTATCGTTAATCACTTTATTAACTGGTGTCAAACTTTGTTAGTCTAGAATAATTGTAATAAATTACCGAACTTTATTGAGAATCTTTTTTCTCCCTAAATTGTTTTCAAAAAGTTGGCCACAAAAGACCCTTTAGCATTTAATTTTTTTCTTTTATAAAAGACATAAAAGAGAACTGACACTTGAGTACGGAGACAAAGCCATCCCTGGATTACCTGAAAAAAGAAAAAAAAAAGAGACAAAGCCATCCCCGATAGGGACACGTAATAATCTTTTTGTTTAACCGACTCACCTTCAACCAAATTCCCCTAAAGTATTATTTATCACTGCCTGTCTTCCAAAATGTCCAACCCAGATCGGTGACTCTAGCATTCCTCACCCCTAATTAATTACTTAATTAACCAAATTAAAAACATCAATTTTATTCTTAAAATTAAACAAATAAATAATTAATTAAAAGAGGTTGCCCAAAAGGCGTGAGAAAAGAAGCAAAAGACTTCTCCACACTTTGCGCACTCGCACACCACTAACAAAGGTAATATACTCGCCCTGATAGGCTGATAGGCTAGTTTAGTACCACTCTAGGCTCTAGCTTCGCGCGCGTGTAGTCACGTGCGCGTGGGAATAGAGAAGATACTAAACTGGGGTTGCTTATCATAAATGGATAGAGTCATAAAGCATCGACGAAAGTAAAGCAAACCAAAGAACGAAATTTTCGGTAATCAATAAAGAAAAAAAATAAAAAAATTCAAACAATTATTATTTTTTTATTTTTTTAAAATATATTTTAATTTTAATTTTTTGTTTTATTGTTTTAGTGAGCACCGGTGCGAGAGAGAAAGAGCAGGGAAACGAAACGAAGAAAATTCCATATTTACAATTTCTAGGGTTTCGGAATTTTCCTCTCATCCAAACAGACACAGTAATGGCGCGCGCGTGTATTTTCCGCGAAAATAAGGCCCTGGAATTAATCGCTGCTTCATCGTTTTGATTTTTAATTTTTAATTTTTTTTCCTGGTTAATAATTAACGCATAGAAATTTCAGTTGTATCGGAGGAAGAGTGAGAGAGAAAGAGAGAGAGAGAGAGAGAGAGAGAAAGAGAAAGTTAGAGAGAGAGAGATGTTGGCGATGGCGTCTTCTTCATCATCTTCGTCGTCTTCAGCAACAGTAGCTGTGGAGAAGGCGACCAGCGATCTTCTGATAAGTCCTGATTGGACTATGAATATCGATATCTGCGATTCCGTCAATTCTCATCATTGGTAACCCAAACGCTTCAATACCAAACCTCCTTCAATTTTTTTTTATTTTTTTTATTTTTGTTTATTTTTTTGTGTTTGACTTTGATCATCTTTGGGTTTGAATTTTCAGTACCATATTTTATAAAGAAAATTTACGTTTTCTGTATTTAATTTAATTTAATTTAATTCTCTTTTCCTGATTTCTTTGTTTGTTTATGATGAACTTTGATGTTTTACCCCAAAGAATTTCTGGATTAGCAACGGAAACTAGAGGAGGAATATTAGTTTCTTTTTTTAAAAAAAAAAAACCTCTAATTTTTTTTTTTTGCTAAATGATTTTTGTTTAAAGGATTTTTTTTATAAAAAAAAAAATAGTTATTTTTAGCCCGAATTTTTGTGTTACAAAATTCTGTTGGTCACTGTTTGTTCCTCTTGTATAAGCTCTACAGTATATTGTGTGGTTGGTTTTGATAAATTGCAACTTTAAATTTTCTCCATTTTCTTTAAAAAAAAATTATTTATTTACTTATTTTTCTGTGTGTATGATGTTGAAATTTAATTCCTTAGTTCCTTAACTTTTTAATTTAAATGGAAAACTATAAAGCTGTAGTTTTTTTTTTTTTTGGGGTAATTAATTAATGTCAAGAGCGTGTTGATTGATATATCGCAATGCATTAAAACGTGCAGGCAGGCTAAAGATGTGGTAAAAGCTCTGAAAAGAAGGTTGCAGCATAAGAACTCGAAAGTTCAATTACTTTCTTTGACGGTACTTTTGGCCTCAACTTTTAGTTCCCTCATTTTTCGCTTTCCAATTTAATCATCTGAATGTGTGTGTGTGTGTGTGTGTGTGTTTCGATCAGAAACCCAAAATTATATTTGAGTGAATTTTTTTCTTACTGGTTTATCGTGTTTATTCGACATTTGTGTAGCTGTTAGAGACAATGGTAAAGAACTGTGGGGACTATGTCCATTTCCAAATTGCCGAGAGGAATATTCTAGGGGAGATGATCAAAATTGTTAAGAAGAAGGTAAGTTCTTAAGATATTAATTATCATCATCAAAGACCTTTGGCTCCACATAGTTGTGTTGGGACTTTTTCTATTCAAGATATCTGTTGTATGTGTGTTTATCAAACCTTTAGTCTTAGTTGGTGGACAAATTTTGTTCTATCCCAGTTCTTTCTGAATCATGTTTAGTTTATTTCGTCTGGTTAGAAGATTGTGCCCTAATTCTGAAACATATGTGGATTGTAACTTTCACAGGCAGATATGCAAGTAAGGGAGAAAATCTTGGTCTTGCTAGACTCTTGGCAAGAGGCATTTGGTGGACCTGGAGGAAAGCATCCTCAATATTATTATGCGTATGAAGAATTAAGAGTATGCATTTAGCTTCATCTTTACATGCCTTGGGTTCGTTCTTTTGGTAGTAGTAACTGTTGAGTTCTTTCATTTTTTTTTTTTTTAAATGCCCTTTGATGTTTGGAATAGAAAATATGGTCTTATATGGATTGATTGCATCCATTATCCTTTCAATATTTATCATAATAAGGCTAATAGTATCTTAGGTTTTATGGAAACACAATATCAAGTGGTTTACCATGATGTTTATTGGTTTGCTGCCATTTTCAAGTGTACTGAACGTTAAAATATTTTCTTTTCCTTTTTCCTTTTCAAGAACATTTAAAAAAAAAAAAATCGTTCTTTACATAACCCGTCAAATGCATGTCCCTACTGTTATAGGGCTCTTAACTAACTAGGTGGAAAAGGTAATATCAGGTTTCTCTTTCTTCCATTGTTTCATTTTTGATATAAAACAAAATATTGTCTTAAATCATAAATTGTTGGCAAGCTAATTCCTGAGCAACTAGGTTTTATTTATTTATTTTGACAAGTCAGATGAATTGTTTTCCAATAGCATTGAATTAAATGAATGACAGCGTTCTGGAGTTGAATTTCCCAAGCGTTCGCTAGATGCGGCTCCTATATTTACACCTCCTGCTTCACATCCGACCCCGGGACGTCCTCAACCTGGATATGGAATGCCTAGCAATGCTTCAAGAAGGCTTGATGAAACTATGGCAACAGAAATTGAGAGCTTAAGGTGAGAATTTTAATGCAGTCATGATTTAGATTATTAGTTTATGAAAATTGTTATACACTGTCATCTGATTTATTTTTCTTAAAGCTTGTCAAGCATGGATGCTATGCAGAATGTTTTGGAACTCCTAAGTGACATGCTGCAAGCTGTAAATCCTAGTGATTCTGCGGTATGAGCAAAATTTATATATACACACATATACATACACATATATACCCACACACATATATGCATACATATATTTTTAACATCTCTCTGATATGAGCTACTGATGCTGAAAGTGTGTTTCTTTTGTATTCTGTTTGTAGGCCGTAAAAGATGAAGTGATAGTCGAGCTTGTTAATAGATGCCGTGCCAACCAGAAAAAGCTGATGCAGATGCTAACTTCAACTGGGTTAGTATCATCAATATAATCAGGATATTTAATTAAGGCTTAAATTGCTCATTGTACTTTATAGTATTGTTTTTGGGCCATGCGCTTCTAATTTGTGCATGTCTACATGGCTGTGGCCTGCACGTGTGCAAGATTCTAATATGTGCATGTCTACGTGGCTGTGGCCTGCACGTGTGCAAGATGGGAAAAATTCACATCATTGTCTTTTAATGTGACAGAGATGAGGAACTTCTTGCTCGGGGACTTGAATTAAATGATAGTCTGCAGAATTTGCTTGCAAAACATGATGCTATAGCTTCTGGTTCCCCAATTCCAGCACAACTTACACATTTTAGTCCTCAAGGCACTGAAACAAGTGCCTCTAGTCTCAGACAGTCTGAAGTTAGAGATTCCAGTCCTAGAGACTTCAGCCCAAGACCAAATGTTAACCCTTCTGCACCAGTTGCTCCTACAACAAGAGGCCAGATCTATGAAGAGGAAGAAGAGGAAGACGAATTTGCACAGCTAGCTCGAAGGTTGTTTTCTCTGGCTGTCTTTTTTCCATTTGCAATTTTTATTATCCTCGCATATCATGTAGTTGTTTTTGTTGCCAAAAGAACAGCACCCCACTTCCCCTTGTAATTCCCTGAATATTTCTTGTAGGTTGGTGCCTAGAAGTATTTTAATATAGTCTATAAGTCGGCATACTAGTATAAGGCAGCTCAGATTTTGTCATATCTTTATGGGTTTCTTGATAATTATTAAATGCAGGCATTCTAAAGCACCATCAACGGCTTCCCAAAGCACTTGTAATGGTGCGGCTGAAGGTTTGGCAATCGTGAATGTAAGCAGCTTAACAGATCCATCACAAGCAGCCTCCACCTCTGCCACATGCAATGCATTAGCTCTCCCTGATCCACCTGCACCTGTGAAGACTAGAGAACAAGACATAATTGATTTACTGAGTATCACATTGTCGACGACGGAAACTTCCCCCCACAACCCCCAGCCTTATACTCCACCTTCCAACCAAAACATGCATCAGGTGCCTGTTTCCCCCAGCACACAAGCTTACACCACTGCCTCCCAAACTTACCCTGGAAATCAAGGTCAAACACCATACAACAGCTATGTTGTTCCATGGGCCCAACCCCAGCAACAAACTCATGCCGAAGCCCAACCACAACCTCTACCAGCGGCTCAAACCCGTCCACACATGCAACCTCAGCCTCCTACTTACTTGGCTGGTTACCCCCCTCCACCATGGGCTGCTACCCCTGGTTATTATAGCAATCAGAGTCATTTATCCTCAAATAATGCATATGTAACTCATACCAATACAACGTCGTATACACCAGTACAAGCTGAGACAACATCATCTTATACACCAGTTCAAGCTGTCCGACCTTTGCAGCATTATGGTTCTTTCCCAGCAAGGGAAAATGGGTTAGCTATTAATGGAGATTCACGGGTAGTAACCACTGCTCGGAATCCTGCTCCTTCAGCAGGTCAAAAACCCTTTATTCCTTCGTACAGATTGTTTGAAGATCTAAATGTTTTTGGCAGTGCAGATGGAAGGGTTAAGATGCCAAGCAGCGGCGCGTCGTCTAGCTTGGCTGGAACTGCTAGCCAAGGTATGGTCGGTGGAAGGAAGTGAACTTGTTAGATAACAGGACTGTTTCCCGAAATGGATATGTATATCCATGTGAATATGTGATTGTACATCAGTATGGAACTCTCAGTTTGGATACTCATTCAAAGTTGTTTAGACAGCCTCATAGATTTGAAGTTGTGATTGATGGTCAATATCTTCAACGTTGGTGTGTAACTTTTCAAATAATCCTTATGAAATTCGTATAGCTTTTGCTTCGTCTAGAAATAGGGCTTTGATTCATTTCATCGTCCCAAGAATATTGTCCTAAATTCGAAGAGTTCCGTTAAAATTCTAATATAACGAATTTATATATATATATGGTTGCTAATCTGGTAGGTATTTTTTTTTTCTTCTGTGTAGGTATGTTTTTTTAGTCATTAGATTATCCTTTAACGGTGATCTAACGGTTATAATGAGATACATGAAAAGACGTGCATCGTTAATACTCTCTCTCTCTTACTTTTTAATATAAAATAATGTGCATGATAAATTTTTATTGGTCAAAACGATACTTATATATAGGTTAAAAAAAAAATTCTGGATTGATGCCTATATATATATAGATATCTTTTATATCTATACATAGATATTTTTTTGGTTAATTAAAATTTATCATGGTTATCAAACAGCTAAAAAAAATGGCTATAGTTAAAAAAAAATACTGGATTGGAAACCATATATATTATATATATGAGTTATAATCGAGTAAGTATATGTTTTATTTTCCTATTTATCTATAGGTATATATTTTTTAATCGTTAGATTATTATCTAACGGCTATCGTAATTAAGTAGTTGGAAAGAAAAAATTATAACAATAAATACACATTATTTAATATTTTTCTCTTTTTTTTTTTTTACCATGAAAAAATACGTATGATGAATTTTAATTAGACCAAAAAAAAAATAACACTATCCCAAATAGCTTACTAAATTTTTAATAATGAGTTATCTCTGTTCAATTAGTGACTAATATTAAATTTATTTGTAGTAAGTTTCAATATACTAATTGAATGGTGATAACTCACTTGTCACATATGTTGGTGAAAAAATTTTGATAAACTAATTGGAATATCTAACATTATCCAAAAGAAAAAAAAATACCTACTGAATTGGTATATATACATATATATACATATATTGTGAATCCGTTGGCGATCCCACATAAAAATATCTGTGTGTGGATATAGCAGGGAGCCTGTTTGGATTAAGAGGATGTTGCTTCCATCCGGGCACTGGAGGGTTGAAGATGCAGAGAATCAGTTCTATGACATCACCATGTCCGACCACCTTTTTCTTTGTCATTGTCCTTGTTCTGTCTTTTGGCTTCTTCGTATACCGGAGAACATCAATACCCTTTCATTGATTTTTCAGATCAATTTCGCTTTTCTTCTACGGTTTTTCTTTCGTAACACTGATTAAGAACGCTTAGTACAGATTCTGTGAAACTTTCTTATTCTTATAATCCCATTGATCAGCTCTTCCATTATGAGTTTCTGTCTGTTCACTTTAATATTGAAGAATTAATATTCTCGGTTCCGAGGCCTTCATATTCCAGCAAAGCGAAAACAAATTGAAATGCAAACTCTAGAACAAGTACAGTGCTATTTATATTCTGCTAAGATTCCAGTTAGAAAGAGGAACTGCTAGTAAGAACAACGTTTGTCTCTATCTCTCTCTCGTCTCCCAACCATTTTCTTTCATATTAGAACATTGCCCGTTTTATTTGTACCTCTTCGAGACTTGTACCTCTTCAAGAGTTTTTCCATCCGAAAAGCATTCAATAAACAAAAAGACAAAGGAAAAGAAAGAGGAAACAAGTGCTTGAAGTGTAAACGATGGTCACAGCCTAGTTACCGACGGACGATTTACTTGCAGGACAGTTACTTAAAGGCCAAACGATAAAAAACCCCTATCAGAAAACAAAATCCTAACTTTGTTTCCTTTCTTCTTTTATTTTTTATTACGACAGCTAGAAAGACCAAATGCATATGTACCAACGATTGGTCAATGTTGACGAGAACAGAAATTTAAAAATAGTGAAAACGGGACAACAAACTTGAAAAAATATTAATTACAAGGAGAATAAATGCAAAGGACAAATCAACAAGATGAGAGGATGAGCAACGTGGAAATGCCTGAGACCCCCCATTTTAGGGGAACACCCACGTAGCCATCGGTATGCGCCACTAAAATTACCATCAAATGTGCTTTTACAAATTGAACAAAGGGGTGAAAGAAGAAATAAACACACCAAAATGAAAGGGAAAAGATGAAAAGGAAAAGGGAATATTTACATACATGTACCTATGTGACAGATTATTTCCAAAGCCCCCAATGAATTTGCAGAATACTTTCCAACACCAGTGACCCTCTACACCGGAGGCTAATGAATATTATAGCATACACTACTTGGTAGAAAGTAACCTCTACCAATATTCTTGAGAATAATTGACAACGGAGGGAACGGGGCAGAATAATGTATTCATGATGATCTCGCACCGAGTGCTGCAATAGTGGGGACTCCAATGTGAAGTCCAAGTATCTGAGTAACCTCCGAAGAAGAAAGCCAAATCAAACATCTATCCAGAAAACAAGATGCATCATCATCTAGTTTGAGAGTGTCAATCGGCATGAATAGAAACCAAAGCGTCTACTGCACCAGCGGCAAGTAGAACTTCATAGGGATGGAAATTAAGACAGCTAACAGAACCAATCTTTTGGGCCATAATGGTAGGATAGTAACGTATGGTGTTTAGTTGTTCGCCCTCCAAACTAAAGACTTTGATGTATTGTTTGGCCGAACCACTCGCAATTATGGGGGCGTGTCTATGAATAGCTAAAGCTGTAAGAGAACCCCTGTGAGCTTCAATTGTGAGATACGTATCCCTATTGCTTCTGATATCAAGGAATTGAATGTCACCAGCCTGACAAGCACTGACAATCTGGACGGAAGTATCAATGCAAGCTAACTATTACTTTCACCATAATCTCAATGAAGTTGATAACGATACTTAATGACCATCACAAGAATTATCAACATAACAGTCTCTGTTTACCTTAGCTGGATCAAGTCCTGGTTGAAAGCCAATCCCCATAACTCTTGTATTCTGAGTGTGTGGCCGAGTTGTGCAGACAAGCCTATGAATTACAAATGTAAACGAGTCAAAGGCTAAAAGCTCCTTAGTGTCAAAACATTGTTTGACAGAAAATATCGTCAGATAATATCATTAACAGTTAAGCTCAGAAAGTTCAAATAATGTTTAACTTTCTTAATGCACAAAAAAACACTTAAGTNGCCCCCTAAATTAATAGTCAAATTTTCGCCCACGAATTCTAAAACATGTCATATACCCCCTCAAACTCAGCGTTATGTTTCAAAATGCTCCTTCCACTGAACTTACTAAAATTATACTAATAGGTCATATGGCATCACATGTGACCTATACTTGATGTAAGTTCATCATTTTAGTAAATGAAATAAAACCAAACTACGAAAAACATACTTAATATTGCATTTGCATGAATTGTTTTCAGATGTTCAAAAAAACAGATCTAAAATGCGATCTTAAATATGTATTTTCTATTTTCTTCTCATTCTCTACTGTTAATATTTCTTACTAAGTGACTATTTTACCCAGAATTTGAGGCCCTATAGGATGCACATAATTCCAAAATGCAAACTTCAAGTGATTATATGGCACAATTTAAAGTTTAGAGGACAATACGAGACATGACACAATGTTCATGGGCAAAAGGTGAAAGCAACCCTAAAAAGTTGACACAGCATCCAAATTGCAAGATACTAATTGAAGGAACAAATAGAAAGGTGAATCTCATGCAGCACCCTTTTACGGATTCTTCAGCACAGCAGAAATGACAAAATAAAAAATTCAGGAAACAATTAGATATGTAGTTCCAGTAGTGCTCGTAAACCTCAAAAATTGACAGAAGCTCATGATTAATAGCTAATGCGGACAATTCTAAAATATCTGGCACATATATTCAATGCATAGAAAGAGAAACTTTTCGAACTTTGTGATGTCGATACAGAATGGATACATGTTAGCATGTAATTGAAAATCACTGTATATATGCCTCCTTCACTAAAAATTATCAAATTCGTTCACTACATATGGTCCAGCGAAAAATAAGCAAGCAAACTTTCACATATGCAACTAGATACAGACTCACATCTTGGAGCAAAAAATTTAGGGCTTACGTTTCAGGTGTTCGCACATCATAGAGTCTGACAGAACCATCAACAAATCCAGCAGCGAATTGACCACCATGAACTTGAGAAGCAGACTACAAAGTGCATGCAGGGAAGAGAAATCAGCAAATGCACAATCTCAAATAAACAAAATAAGCAACAAACAAAAACTATCATTAAGTCAGACAACAATCTTGAAAAACAGGCCAATAAGTTAAAAGTCACACAACCACAAAAGTAACACAAACAAGTGAGACACACCAGAGAAGCTGCAAAGTAACAGTCAAAGCAGAAGACAGAACGTAAAAAGCCAAAGCCAGAACCACCTATGATGATTTCCTATTATATTTAGGTGTGTTGAAATTTATACATCACTTTTGAATAAGAAAACATATCACTTTTGAATAAGAAAACATATGACTCTGCCCGAAAACAAATTACCAAACAGGATGACAAACTGACCTTATCATCCACATGCCTAAAACAATTGGAAACCATAAAACGGAAAAAGAATACTGATATATATTCTATATAAAAACCAAAAAGACGGGGCCATCCTGATCCCAACTAACACAGAGGAGAAGACTTTGTGTTACAAATCATCTTTTAGAAAGGTAACAAACAAGACTCAAGTGACCGCAACAGCACACGCATAAGTCTTGGTTATATTCCTGGTGCATGATCCTTGAAGCATCATGTCCAAAAATCAATAAGAACAAATTCAAGGACGCACAATTTCAGGAGCTGTAAAATAGCTCATGTGAACAAAAATTAGCAATCTATACAGATACATTATGCTATATGCGAGTAGTTGAAATAGAACAGCAGCTACTTTTTGTCCAGGTAATGTCTAGAAAATATGTACCAAGCAACCTATTGACTCGATGTCGTTTAAAAGAAATTCTAAGAATCCTTGACTTGATAACAAATATCCATCCAAGACAAGCCGCTACTGCAATAGTTAACGTTTTAAATGCAATGTCCTTCACAAACTTTTTTATTTGTTTGAATGAATTACCTTCGAAATTGGCAAATAATAATAATAATGATGATGATGATGATGATGATGATGATGATGATGATGAAGGAAAAGAGAAAAAACTGCAAAACGATAAAATAAAATCAATAAAAGTCATTCACAGACTATGAGCTAGCTCCCCAATTTCCTACCTTTCTAACACCTTTCAGATAAGCAAAAAAAATAAGTCACAACATTAATCTAGTCAATATAGCTACACAAATAAGCACACAAGGGAAGTAAATCTGACCAATGCTGAGATGCTGCAGTCTGATGACGAAAGAACAGAATCAACAAGTTGCTCCTTATCCAGATCCCAAATCATTATGCGTGATATCTCACCAGAAGAATACTAGCAATGTGACATAAAAAAATTTATCAAACGTCTATGGCCAACTATAAACATTAAGATTGAGAAAATAGCAAAAAGCACGCCCAGCTCCAGCTGAGTTCCGTTCTAAGGTTACATATCATAAAGAAGCAAAGTACCAGATATCCAGACTGTTGCTGCCAATCCACAACTGCATTCAAACTTCGGACGCCAGGTTTATGACCTTGAATTGAAGAGAATGCAGTAACAAGCTTCTGGTCACCCCTTGTCGCATAATCTTTCCAAATGCGAATATTTCCATCACCTGTATCATGCAAGGGCAGAGCAAGTCAATCTCCAGATGACATATTTGATAATAGCTCTCATTCCTAATAAGAGAATAGTACACAGCAGAGTAGTAAATTACATGAAGCAGCAAGAAGCAAGCTGTCATCTAGCTCATTCACGAGGGCGAGCTTAGAAATTCCTTTATCAGGAAAATCATGATTACCAAAGCTGTTGAGAAGTGTAGCCTCCTCATAGTTCCATACACTAAAAAATAAACAAAAACCAAGTGTCACTTGACACGTAAACTCAAATTAGCGTAAAAAGGAGACTAATCAAACAGCAGCCAGTGAATGAGGATGTACTACAAGTCCAAAAAAAATAATGGACTATTAAAACCTAGAAATGTGGCAAGAAGTCAGACCATACGATATTAATCAAACGAAAGAAAGTGAAACAAAACTAGGGATCAAAAAAACAAGCACATTTCAGATGTAGCAGCAGCAACAAACTTACTCTAAACTTCATTCCATAAACCAGCCCACTTTTTACCCTAGAAGACTGACCATACGATATTCATCAAATGAAAGAAAGTGACAAACAAAACTAGGGACCGAAAAAACAAGCCCATTTCAGATGAAGCAGCGGCAACAAACTTACTCTAAACTTCATTCCATAAACCAGCCCACTTTTTACCCTAGAAGACTGACCATATTAGGGATTGAGAAACCAGATGTAATAAGTTCTTTTTTTTAAAAAAAGTGAATTGATTGACCAATTCAGTAAGCGGAAATTTGAAAAGCACTAATCAATAGAGGACTTGGTGCAAAAAAGACCTTGAAAACACCAATTCTATTACAGTTATATCAAGTGAAAAACAATCATTTAACATCCCCAGCACCCAGCTTCTATAAGTTACAGAAAACAGGACCAACGTTATACCTAAAATAAATAGATTATAATGCTAACCATGGATTTGATTGATCTCAGCTGGAATTTCGGGGGGGGAGAGAGAGAGATAGAAAAGGTGACATATTGTAAAGAACCATAATATTTGTGCCCATAGTGGGTTTACAAAGTGACTATCCTGAAACATCTAACATCAAATAGACAACAAATATTGGTAAGCAGGACTGCAAATGTGCAATGGGATTGATTGTCTGCAAATTCAAGTCTTGCCATTTTTCAAAATCCCAACATGAGATCCTTCATTGTCAAGTCCCATAAATAAGATTCACAATATCATTATCTCCTAATTGAAAAGGCTGGAAAAGAGCAGCATACCCAATTCGCTCATTCTCATCTGCTGCAATTACAATAGGCGAGAATGGCTGCAGCAAGATCGTCCTCGTACCTGTCTCAAATTTTGTATCCCACCTAGCAATTTGATTACTAAGCTTGCTTACAGCTGACCAACAACATAAAAAACGACAAATAAAAACATTAGAACCCCAGCTAAAACTCAGAGAGGTATTTAAGATGATGATATTATTAAACATTAAACCATAACAATAAAAACCCACAAGAATGTTGGCATTTTGCTATGTGCTCCAAGGCAATCTTTTCTCTCTCCTCTCTTTTGGCTAATATTTCTTCACTATCATCTGCCACGGTGAGAAGTGGCCTTGAAAAGTGCCCGCAACTCCAATTATAGATAGTTGATTGTGGAAGAAGACTACGTTCTGTAGAAGCAGAAGATCCCCCAGAACCTATAAGTGGATCAGCTAGTCCAGAGTCTGGAGAACTCATTAAATGAGGTCTAAACTCTAACGAGCAAACTCTACGCATTCCCGTTAAGTAACTAGGTCGAGGAGGGCTAACAGGAGGAGTTCGGAAGGTTAAAGGCATGTGGCCTGTTAATATCATCAAATAAAAAATTAATAAATATCATGCAAATATAACAAGTATATGGCGCAAAATATATGATTGTCCTTGCATATAATGAAGCGGACAAAAAATAAAAAATAAAAGTACCTCCTCCATTCATATCAAACCATGAAGAGGAACGGACCAATCCAAAAGGAGTCGTCGTCATAGGTTCACCAGGCCGAACACTACTACCAGAAGCTTTTACAGGTTTTGCCACCACTTGTTCAATCCCTATAATAGCCAGCACCCTGCGACCAAGCCTAGCAATGCGTGGAGAAGGATCCTTGGCCAAAGTACACATGGCTGATACACATTGCGAATACATCGCGTTGTCCAGGGGTTTTGGCATTGAGTTGTTAATGACTCCATTGCTCACACCATCATTCAATATTCCAGAATCAGAATGTTGAGATGAATCATCCGACAATGGAGAACCATGCATAATTCCGGAAGTAGCAAGAGGGCTGCTAGTGCAGACCCTTCCATCTCGAACAAGAGGTGAGCTGTCAGTGCCAACTCTTGATATTGGACCAATTTGAGATGGGACAACACTACTTGGACTTTTTAAATGAGCCAACGAAGGCAAGGAATTCAAAGGAGAACTGGATTGAGGTTTCCAATATGCTGCAGCAATTGACTTGAGACGCTTGTTGTGGCCAAAGGAAAATCTCCCTAGAGCTGCCAGCATGGAGAAGAAATCAAACTTAATTAGCTCAGTTAGTATATTGTCTCTCAAGCAATATAGTGCACAGCAGCAAATGGGGGCAGATTTGTCCAGGCAAACCACATAATACCAACCTGATGCAAACAAGTACACAGAAGTAATAAACAATTCAACAAATGAACAAAGAAATTTTGAAGACAAACCACATACCAACAGCAACTTCAGCTCTGACTAATGGACTTCCATCTGAAGCAACGCTTAATAGGCTTTTAATGATGCTAATTTCTGCCCTAATCTTTTCATCATTATCACATTCTTCATCTCCTCCAACACCATCCCTACACAAGTCAGAACCCACATCGAGAAGGGTACCCAATGCAAAAACAGCAGAAGCCCTCACCTGAAAATATGACGAGTAAGTAAGATACACAAGTTAGAAGCAGAAGTAGAAATACTCCATCTTGTAGAGAGAAAAAAAATAAAAATTATGTATGCCTTCATAAAGTAAAGAAGGTGAACCTCTGGTTGGGGTGCAGAGAGCAGAGGGGCATATATAGCAAGAGCATCTTCCCTTAAACCCATTATTTGAGCCTCAGGAAAATCCTCCCATAGCTTTCCCAGACACAGGCAAAGCCACTGAAGAAATAGGGGCTCAGTTTGTGCGTCATTTGGAGTTGAACCCTGAAGGTGGTTCAAGCAAACGTGGATCAAACCTGCTTCGATACATGCTTCCTGACCCCGTCGGTGACCATCCACAATTACTGCCAAAACAAACGCAGCCATTGCACGCTGTTCTGGATATGCTTCTAAGCTATCAAGAAACCTGATGAAATATGTATGACCCCCATCCTTCACTAGATCAACCTGACATGACTATCATCCACAAAACAAAAGTCATTTCAGAGCACAATGATTAAAAAAAAAAGAAGAAGCAAAAGCAGTCTTTAAAGAAAAATAAACAAAATTACAAAGCCTTTTAGACAAGGCATAGCTTGAAGAACATAGACAAACCTTATCAAGAGCAAGAATCTTCGTCCAGATGAACACAAGAATCTGTCGTAGTTCTGGTGTTGTCGTTTGCAACATCTTCAGAACATACGGAAATATTCCGACAGACAAGGCCTGGAAAGAGAAAAGGTGATCAAAAAAAAGTATAGCTTTACATTCCACTACCGTATAAAGGAGACCTGAAGCCAACAAAGTACCAGATCTACAGCCCAGGGCCCCATATCAAGGAATCTTCCGAGAAGAACCAGAGCTCGAAATCGATGGCACTGACTAAGTAAAACCTAAAGAGAAATTTGTATTCCAACTGTCAGGATACAGAAAAGTGCAAGGAAATGTGAATACTTTCTCCCAATTAAAAACTAGAAAGAAGGATCCATCTGGTGGGAGAAAATTAACCAGAAGCAAACACAAACAAATAAAACCTAAACCACATAACGTTTTCAGAAAATCAACCCAACTTCACTCACGGTCCTACGGGTGAATAAATGACTTTTTGACAAAATTAGGAAATAGTGAATTCTAATATATAATCATATGTTCATCATTTAAGAAATACTTTCAAACTTCTAGTCTAAGCTACATCAATAATGATTTGCTTGGCCATGCCAGAAAACAGCTCTTCCGCATTTTCATCCTTAGAAAAGAAAAAATGCCAACAGTAACAAATAAACTTTGATTAATACAAACCTTGATTTTACCTACCATGTAAGAAGTGCATAAAATGTACCAGATTTTAGTCACAAATCCTTGCATGGGAAACTCAATTAATGGAATACAACAATATAAATCAGGAATGGTCACTAAATGGTAACCACGAAAAACTAGAGAAAGCAGGGTCAAAATTAAAGTATAAGAAACTTCATCCTAGAGAAGTTGGTCACACGCCAAAAGTGATAAGCACCAAATGTAACACTTCACCTGAAGAACGATAGGCAACTGTTCTGGTGGTTTCTTGTGTTCAGATCCATGGTCAAGCCAAACCTCAAAAGCTGTCAACTGTTCAGTAAAAAAGGGACTGGGCTGGATGAAAACAAAAAAACATGCTAATGTGAGTGACGAATGTCAAATATCACATACCTGTAAAAGGCTTATCAGATAAAACAATGTTCAATATTAAGGAAACAGATAGACGAAGAAAATACCCCACACAAATAAACGCACCTGGAAATCCGCATTAGGATCCTCAACCAATGATGGAAGCTGAGAAAGGCATAACTCAGCAGCCATGTCCCATGCATCCCTGCAGTATGCATTAGTCACAGAGTGACAATCAAACTAATAAAACACTAAAGTATTAACTTCATAAGTATCTCTTGTAGTACCACATGTGATGCTGATGGGTAGGTGGCAACAATGGGTGAGAGATTGGGGAACAATTTGCAGAACGCATAATTCGTTCAGCAAGTAAAAAATTTCGAAAAAGACTAGCAACTAACAAATCCTGCCTGAACAGCCTCTGGAAAAGCTCTGCAGCAGAATACAAAGGTATCAGCAACATATAGCAACAAAAGGATCATAAAGGGTCTTCAAGATCAAAGAAACAGACCATGAAGCAAGAAAAAAATTACCATGCGGCAGTACATTCCAGGCAATGGTATCCGTCACTGCAGTGAAAATCCAATTTAATTCCCCCAAAAGTGTTTTCCGGTCATTTTGGCGGCCAGGGATTTTATCAATTAGTGACTCGTCAAGAGATTCATGTAGTAATGAACGTCTGCAAAACCTGAGAACAGGGTGCCCTATGAAACCGCTACCATCCAGCAATAGGAATGCAAACACATGGAGTATTGAGCAAGAGAAAGCAGAAGGTAAAATAACACAAGAAAAAATGAATTCAAGACCGCTAATGGTAAGTTCACAGTTCCCAGAAAAAGCTAGAAAGGTCAGAAGTATCCAGACCATAAAGGAAAAATCTGAAAATAAAATCAGAACCAGAATCTCACCTTCCATTAAGATCAACAGGAATACATAATTTCTTTGCAAATAAAATCATTATAAGCTAATTGATCAGATCAAATCAAAACAGCAAATATATACAAATTAATAGGCAATGAATAAGATATTACAGTTAAGTGCAAGTCCCATATCAAAATGTAACGATGGCGGTGAATTTAGTCACAGGCTAAACCTTAAAATGAACGTAACAGAAAACATCTACACACAACTTACAGTTCAAATGTTCAAATCATCCGTTAAAACCAACCCAGCAACCTCTGCAAACTAGGGTAATCTGTTTATAGGCACCAACAACGCGAGAAATTACTTCACCAAGAAGATCAGGTATATCTTCTTTTTTAACCAACAGACGTAACTCTAAAGATTTGTAATGAGTCAAGCATTGTACAAGGATGCTACACCCGAGAATAAAACTGGGAATGACCATGAGAAGACATATGAACATTGAAATTGGTCTGAGAAGTATTTTCATTTTTCCTACTCCCCAGAATACTGAGAGGTTCATAATGTGTTCAAAACTAAAAATCCATTGATCATTTGAACAAAATTAGATCAAACAAAATAAATAACATGATCATCAGCAACCCACAAATATACAAAAGTGAATCGTCAGCAAAACTAAGATAAAAGTAAAAACACCAGCGTCTGCACCATGAACTAAGATATACCCCATTGATAGCTTGTCACGCAGTTCTATTACTCTAAGCACCAAAAACTTAATCAAGCAATAGGGAAGCATATGATCAATGTCCTTTAAAGTCGAACAAATAAATATTTGGAAGAGCTTAACATAAGAAATCGAAAACATGACTATATGTGAAAAATGAATACATTATAAGAGAGGCGAAAAGAAAAATGAGAGCACTAAGAGTTGTCTCGTCTATGTCAAATGAATTACTCTGAGCTCAGAGCCACAAATAAAAATAAAAACTCAACTCTTATTCTTGTTAAGCTTGTAATGATTTTGGCTCGTTTGTTAGATAGGAACAGAAAAAAGATCAATTTGATTGATGAAAACATGATAGAGACGATAGTCCAATCAGAGGACCAGGGAACGTAAAGGGAGAAGAGTAAGGAAGAGAACACAGCTTCCCAATAAGTGTTTTTGATTGTATATCATCAACTCATCGAATTTCATGTCATGACATTACCAACAGAAGGTACCTGAATCCTTCCTATCTTATCCAACCAAACCTAATACATTTTGATAGAGATTGTAGACCATTATACTGTACATATCAAACATGCATAAAGTATAACTATTCTGTGACCACATAAAACTCTAACCCAAATTGATCTGCCGTACTTAAGATGAAACAACCGGACAAATTAGAGATAGCTACCAATCTTTATTAGTAATTTTAGGATCTCCATGAAGTGCACAAGGAAAATGCAGGAGCTGTTTGAGATGCTGAACAATGGTCAGAAATTTGATATGTATATCATTGGATGCAAAAAATGGAAGATGAGGTATCTTCAAATGAGATGCATGCCAGTCTGATTAACACACGAGTTCACCTAAATTAATCCAACCAACAACTACTTCTAGAAGCCAATAATAAGTTCTCCAAAGAGATCTATATTGATCAGAAGTCAATCATCCATAAAAAACTGATCACAAAGTGAAAACACAACACAAGCATGAACCCACAGATGTGAAGGAAGCTAAAGGGAAAGACTTGGCCAAAATATGGCCTATCATGTAAGCAGAATCCACAAATGACACTATAATGGCATATATGCCTTGTCCATGGAAATATATATATATGTGTGTATGCATATGTATTATAGCATTCACACATTATAATAACAAACTGTTCAAAAGAAAAATAGTATTACGAAAGTAACGTCAGTTTTCATTTAACTAATACAACTTTGAAAGAAACAACTCAGTAGAAAGAATTTCAGTCAGCAAACTGAAAATAACTAGGAAAAACCTAATATGGCATGAGACAACATAAGGCAGACCCAGAAAACAGCACAAACTTAAATAAAGATGCATAATCGTGATAAATACTCCTAGACAAACAAGTGACCAAAGCTCACCATCTCAATGCCATCTTGATAGGTGTTGTGAGACAAGACGTAAACACATCTGCAGGAAATTCAGCACTCTGGGGAAGAGTCTCATGTGCTTCACAAGCTGCAAGCAGAATGCAATCCCTAGTGGATCCAGAGGTGCTAGAAGCACTCCAATCATGAAGCTGCCAAGCCATCAAATCAAGTCAGTATATATCCAAATTACAGAATATGAATTCCAGTCGCATAGTAACTTTAAATTACAAATTGATAACTAATGTCCTACCTCAATGAAAGCATTCACAATATTCCCAGCAGCAGAGCAATCAAAGACGTATATCGAGGGTGTCTTCAACCAGGAGTCAAGATCACTGATTGGCAAAGGGATATACTGCGTATAACTCTGTTATGCCAATATCGTCAGTAAGAACCAAGCAAGATTCCAGTAATTTGTTAAATTAAAGCACAAGAAAGAGCTTCACGGCAATAGAAGACCTTATTGAAGACCCAAATTTCACCGTTAGAAGTCGGCTTAGGCACACCATGGCCATTATAATGAAAAAGGACCCTCTCAGATTTAGCACATCTGCGACATGTATTACAAAGTTTCTTCACTTCATCGACAGTAGGATCGGGCTGAACCTTGTATCGTGCCTGCTCAAATATCTTCAAGGTAAATAAAATTAAATTTAAGACAAATACTTTATAAACATTGTACAAGCCAATAATATCCTCACCCTTGGTTGCCACCTTTCATACTGGGTGCTCAAGTTTTTTCCAATCGTCTCAAGAGCCTTTTGGGGTGCCATAGAAAAAGGATCTGCAAATAAAGGATACGAGAACAAACAAAAGTCAATGGACTAATGCAAATAAAACACTTTAGGAAGACATGTGCTACAAAGATAGTTAACAAAGCACCTGTCCAGCACTCCATTCTGGCACAAGGAGATATCTTAATTACATCTGGGGGATCAACACTAATGTTTAAACATAATACTAAGGCAACATATCCAGTTTTCATCTGCATCATAAAAAGAATTAGAAGTTAAAATAAGCAGGCATGCACACAATAAATGTAGCGTAACAATTATTCTCAAACCAAACTAGGATAAAGCAAGAAACTAACCACTATGCAGGACGAACAAAAACCAAAAGGGTGAAAAAAAATAGAACAGAATAAAATCATATCACTAATTAGAAAGAAAAACATCTCTAATTAATCCAAAAGATTCATTCTTTCCCTTTACAACATGGTTATGTGACCAACTATTACACCAAATAAAAAATAAATATAAACTAAGAGAGAGAGAGAGAGAGAGAGAAACATGAGCTGGCCAATTCTTCAGAAATTCTCAACAGATTATAATCATCCAGGTTAAGCATCTCTAATAAGAGATTAAAAGGCTATGCTTCCTGTAGAAACCTCTATTCCAGCTAAAAAGTTTTTGTGACACTTTTCTTTTCGATTTTGAGACCTCTTTCACACGTGAACAAACTAAATCTTACAGAAAAACCTAGTAACTGTAATGTGTATCACCTAACATAGAAGACTAGGAAAGGGCACAAACCAGTCATAAGCCAACCAAGTCTTTTAACACCTTATTCTGACATTTCATTTTTATTTTAAAATGAAAATTGTGGTCTTTACAACTTCCTGTCACTTACTATCAGCTTCATCCCATAAAACCCAAAACTTCAACCTTGGCTCATACTAGCTGCTTTGAGGCTTTGACCTATCTTTCTAATTGTCATGTGTGTCTGTGAGTTAATGTTGACATATATCCCAAGCAAAATTTAATGTAAAGATAATTATATGAAAAACTTCCATCATAAGTACAACTCCCTATTGAAGGAACAATGTACTTTTTTAAGAATTAAATACCAAAACTTAGACAAGTACTAAACGATACAGGATGTGATGCCATATGCTTGAAAACTAGTATAATCGTTCTACTGTATAATAGCATGCCTGTGTAGAACCTTGGTATATCTACTCAAATTCAAATTGCTGTATCAATTTGGAAGCTAGTAATTAATATATCACCTAAGAATATATCAACTCAATTTCAAATTGATGCAGGTACATTCGCAGAACAACCATTTCAACAAACAATTAAGAAAAAGAACGGAATGAATTGAAAGAAAGGGGATTACTCGTTCTTTAGGCCGCCATTTCGAGACCAAACCACTATCCGATGGACCGGCGGGAAGACTAGCCTCAAACGCCTCATGCCGAAACTCGCAGAGCACAACTGTTTGGGGCAAGTAGGCCATGCTGGTGGTGGTGGCAGTTGTGCCATTGCCATAACTACTACTGGCAGTTTCCGAATCCCTTCTCTGCGAACTCAGATCCCCATCGTCATGGATGGAAACGCACTCATCCAAGTGGTTCGATACCACCGCCACCGAAGATTGCGAAAACCGGGAGGCCATCAAATCCCCCAATGCCATTCAAATCGAAAAGAAGCCTCAATAAACAGAATCAACAGCCAAAAGATCAATCAACCCCGCCCTAATCGAGAAACCATTTCCAAAAAAAAAGCACAATTCAATCGATAAGACCTAGTTTATCTTAGGGGTCCCCTTAGGGGGTCGAGAAAGCCACAAAGAGACGACGAGAGAGAACAACAAGGACGACAATAACAGTGATTGGGAGAAGTAACTAATCAACGAAGCCGCTGAACCAGCGGCGCATGGAGATTCGTCTAATGAAAGAGAGAGAATCCAGCTCGAGAAACCCTAGACAGCCCAACGACGGTGGTCTCTGAAAACCCTAGAAACCCTAGGTCGGGAGGAAGAAGAAGAAGAAGAAGAAGAAGATGGAGGCGCATAAAAAACAGTGGCGGCACAAACAAAATGGCAAAAAAGAAAAAAACCTCAGAAAAATAGAATTTTGTCAAAGAGGACGAAACCAGAGAGAGAGAGAGTATATGCGATGCGAGTAAGCGAGTGAGCTGTGAGCGTGTCAAGCTTTTCATTTGCATTCGTGTCTATTTGTGCTTTGTATAACCTTTTTTTTTCTTTTCTTTTTTTTTTCCTTATCAATTTGTTTACTCTAATTTGATAATTTATTATGGAATTTTTATTTATTTTTTACACTGCTCACATTAAAGTCGATGTCGTTATTATGGTTAAGAGACATTCGGATGATCATGAGAAAAATTAATAACAATTAACAATAAGAGATATTTGGGTGAATTATTTCTTCTTCGTTTTTGGAAAAACACTCGTAACCCTCTAAAATATGATGCACAAATATTGATGGTGTCTCACTTAGCTTTCATACTCGCAAACCTCCCAACTAGGACTCTGTCCATTGTGAAAAGATTTGTCAATGTTACATTTTTCTTTTTAAGGAGGAAATTCTTTATTTTTCTCATTATAAAATAAAGAAAATAATACGGAATAAATTATAAGTAGTAATATATGGGTCGGTTGATCCCGAAAAAAGTAATATGCGATAAGAGCCACTATCACCATCTCTCAATAGAGAGTTTGCATCATTAACAATAACTCTATTACTAGATAAAGTTGAGTCACCATACCCACAATAAATGTATATTCACTTTCTACTAAATGGCTAATGAACTCTTAAAACATCAAAATATCTAGATTTTTCACGAGGTAGAACATCAAGGATCATTTCATCATACCGAAGTATTATCATTGATCATAATAAAGTTCATCTAGGTGAACAATACATTATTTATGATGAAAATATTCCAAATTTGAATTGTAAAAAGCTCGGATCTATAGGATAACTATAAAATAATAACAAAAATAGAATAAAAACTTACACAGATTGAAATCTGATAAAACTAAACTCCTATGACAATAAGTCTGCAGGGGCAAAGACCTTCACACCAATAAAAAGATTATTGAATTAAAAGAAAAAAAAAATGAACCCTACTAGAAAAGGAGAGGGAGATCTAGTTGGGTAGAAATTAAGAGAAAGGAAAGTGTCATAGCTTAAAAATGAGGTGTTTTGAGAGATAATGAGTGGCTTCTATTAAATATTTTTACTTTTAAATTAATATGTCAAAATTTAATTCGCAAATATTACATTTAGCATATTACAATAGTAAAATGCTGAATTGAGTGCACATTTTGTGCATAGTAGAAAATATTTTCTTCGCCTAAATATTACTTTTATCCACAAAATATCTTCTTATCCGTTAAAACTATACTTTAGCTATTAATTTACAATCAAAGTGGTTAATACAATTACTCTTTTGTTTTTAATGGCTCCTCAAGACAATTAAATTAGTAACTAGCCAAATCAGCTACACAAAAAGTATAAATTTTTAAAGAAACTAGAAATATTCCTTAAGATACATCTTGTATCACTCCAAACTAAACAAGAATGTGACCTATCAATTCCTATTACAAGAAATATTATTGCATATGCCACCTCTCACTAGAAAAAAAAAAAAAAAAGAAAAGAAACCTATTCAAGGTGTTAATCAGTAAACCCACAGCAGACCCCCTTATCGACATCTATTAGTAAACGCAATAGCATACCTCTTTTATGGCATCCTTCAGTAAATACTACAACAGTTCCGTCCATCAGCATCAGTATCATAAACTAATAGGCTCGGAAACTCTAAAGGAAGGTCTTTGACATGGAAGGTCAAAATAAATAAAAGAAAACAAAACCTCTCCAAAACTAAATCAAAAATGAAACAAATCTGAAAAACGCCACATTTTAAAAAAAAAATTAAAAACAACACAAAATACCGCAGATCTGGATTTGGGTTAACTAAAACTATCATAAATCTAAATCTAAGTAGACAATTATCTTTATAAATAGAATGATTATTCAGGAAAAAAAATAAAAATAAAAACAAAAAAAGAAAAAACCCATACCGAATAGAGGGAAGATCCTCTCCCACATGAGAGAGGCACCTGCTAAAAGAGGAAGGCAGCTACCACAGGAAGAAAAACTCTCTACGGTATTTCTCAGGCCAAGAATATATTAATACAATTACTCATAGTCTATGTAAATGAACAGAAATGGTCAATACAACCATATCTTGTAATTTATACATCTGGATCAATCATGAATATTTTTTTACAAATTTCTCTCATTTGTATTTATTCTATTTTAACTTTTATTTTTATTGTACGAGATACATAGACTGTAGAATAGTGAATGAAACTATAATTTATAGATATTTATAGAAAAAATTATATAAAAGATATAAATATTTTGAATTTGGCAGTGTTATGAAATGTGTTTTAATAAAAAGAATACATACTTAGATTTCAAATAATTGAAATATTGTAATTTGAATCACAAATCTAAATTTTAGCACGTGGTTTTATTTGTGGTATATATATTATACAAAATAATAACACAATATTAATGATCATAGGGAAAGTTTCTCTCTAAAATCGGTAATGCTCTGCCTCCAACATCTGCCAGCCGCTCCTTCCTTCCACTAAAATGTGCTACTTCTCTCGGTGAAGGGGCTCTTCCCTCTCCCTGATGCTTTTTTTTTTTTTCTATATATTTCTTCCGTATTGTGAAGAGTTGATGTGCACCTAGATCTTGATCTATGGTATTTTTTTTGTACACCCAGAACCTAGATCTGTGGTGTTTTGGGTTACTTTTTTGTTTTTCTCTTTTTTTTTTTTAGTATACACCCAACTTTAAATCTGTGGTATTTTGTATTACTTTTTTGTTTCATTCTTTTTTAGTGTACACCCAAATTTAGATCTGTGGTATTATTTAGTTGTATTCTTAGTTTTTTTTGTTGCTAGAGAAGTTGTTTTTTTATTTTTTGTGTATTTTTTGTTTTGTTGTTTAAGATTTGTGGTTTTCGAGTGTCAGAGTTAGAAAATTTTGTGTGGTATTCACTGCGAAAATATTGGTATTTACTAATAGACATAGTGACCAGGGTGGCGTTTACTGATGAACGCCATACAGAGATTGATATTTATTGATGGACACTGTGACGAGGGTGGCGTCTACTGATGGAAGCCGTAAAGAGGTCATGTCTCAGAGGTGGTAAAATTTGTTTTGTCTATTTTTTGCTGGAATAACTTACACACCTCACTAGTTTTAGTCTTACACTTATGGGTTTTAATGTTATTTTTTTTTTTCGGGGGTAGAGTTTTCATGACCCTCTGCTTGTACTCTATGTAAGTTGATGGAGCCATTTACACACCTCAAAAAATTTAGATTTTTTTTTTTAAGATTTTTACCACAACAATGGATATAAGATTTTTTTTAAGAAGTTTTAGACCATGTGTATTTTATCTCCCTTTATTTTCAAGTGTGGTGTATTTCTTAAAATAATATAATATAAGTAAAATATTAATTTTACTAATTTGTTTGAAACCTTTGAGTGGTCAAAGATAGCAAATAATATGATAATTCAAATAGAAGGTATTTATTTTAAATTTTTAACTATACAAGGATTTTTTTTCCACACTTTTCTAAAACAGAGGGTATTTTAGTGATAATTTTCTTTAAATAGAAGGTACTTATTTTGAATTTCTAAAAACACAAGATTTTTTTTTTCACATTTTTCAAAACAGATGGTATTTTAATGATAATTACAAAAAAAAAAAAAAAACTGTACTGTTAATTGTTGCTCTCTAAGACAATATCCAATGCGTATATCAATCTAATGCTATACTTGTCACGAAGATAGCAAGTTGTTAATGTAGCATATTATTTTATTTTTTACGAAAATGCAAGCTATTCTAAATGTTGTATTTTTTTCCCTAAAAAAAATAAATGTTGTACTTTTTAACCTTTTATTATTCAATAATTTTTAAGTCAAATTTGAAATTGGTTGTCCAGTAAAAAGTTTATAAATCTAGTATTGAATAATATATATATATTATATACCATATTTGATTAGGCATTAAAAAGTGTGAATTTTTAATATTTTAAAATTTTGAATATGATAATTTTGTAATATTAAAGACAAATTTAATTAGAAAAATTAAGAAAACTTTTTTTTTTTTTATCGGAAAGAAAGTATATCATTAGAAAGTGCCTTTTAGTAGAATGACCGGTTTTAGAACTACTTGCAAAATAAATTTTTAATTGGTCTTATAGAGTGTGGTTGAATTATAACTTAAAAAAATTATTTTACAAATGATTGTAAAAAGCATCTCATTTCTAAAAGTGCTCTTCCAGAAAGCCTATGCAGCAAAGAGCCTTCTAATCAAATGCCAATCTCGGCACAAAAATGGGCACTACATTGGAGTATATCTTTATGTTTGTTGCTAAATATGCATTAGAGAATCTATAATTTTTTACTTGTTTTGCTTACATATTGACTCCCAACCTTCTTCTTCTTCTTTTTTTTTTTTTTTTTTCACAATGAGGTGCCTATTGTTTTTCTCCCCCTAATATCTGTTAACCTCTTTGTTTTTTCATTCAAAAACCATGTTGAGGGGAAACTTTACATCATTAGCACTTGACACTTAAGTATTTCACCTATTTGGCAAATTGACCTTTAGTATTTATTTCTTGGGCAAACAAATATATTATTTTTTTGAATTAGGGAGGAAAGATTTGAACTTTAAATATAAGCATTAGACGTAAAATGTGATTACTAATCAAGCTAAGTTTCTGACTGGAAACTACTTTGACAAACAAATATAAACTTAAAATCTAATCCGATAAATAAAGTATTATCTGAGAAATCAAACATGATACAAATAATCACATTTAATCGTTATTGGTCACAATTTTCCAAGATCATTTTTCTTCAGTTGAATATGCCATTGGTTAATATAGGTGAAAAATCTGAATTTAGTTTTTTTTTTTAAGACAAAACATATTTATTTTGAAAAAAAAAAGTGATATAAATTAGAATAAAGATAATTATTATTATTAAAAAAAATCAGTCTGCACAGGTGGCTCGCGTGCCTGGGCATGGCCCTGATCTACGCCTTCCGTGTCTACCTGGTGCTGGGCTTCTACATCGTCTCGTACGAACTCGTGATCTATATTCTCAACCTCCTCATCGGCTTTCTCCCTCCCCAGGTTGACCCCGAGATCCACAACCTCTCCTCCTCCGATGGGCCCACCTTCCCCACCCGCGGCTCCGACGAGTTCCGCCCCTTCGTCCGCCGCCTCCCCGAGTTCAAGTTCTAGTATAACTCTTCAGTCGTTTTCTTGATTTAACTTTCCTTTCTCTGGCTTTTTTCTGGAATTTTGTTACAAATTTTTTGACTTTTTTTTGGGGCTCTTTTTCGAAATTTCATTGATATATGTATTATACTTGTTTGTGATTGTTGAATTGGACTTACTGCTAAATGGCGTGTTAAGATCTCTGAAGATGAAGTTCTAGCCTTGTCAACTTTTTACTTTAATTTCATTTTTATTTCATTTTCGTATTTTTTTATAATTTTTAAACGATTTTTAATGGCCTAAAAACTCAGATATCGACACGTGTACCATTATGTGGCAGTTAACGGAAAATTTTGACGGTTGCTACAAAAATTGGACGGAATGTATTATTGCCGTCAGAAAAAAAAATTGGGTATTAAAGTGTAAATTTCGACTAAGAATAGGTATTTTTGCCTCAATTTTCCCAATAAAAAACGAAATAAATTATTTTGTTGCTTGTGAAAATAAGTGTGAATGGCCAGGCCAAACAGGCCGGCTCGTAGCTTATTAATGTGGCCCGTAGGCTAGACCGGCACAGCCCGCAATGGAACGGACCTGGCTTTGGCCCGGCCCTACTAAGCCTATATATTTAGGCTCGGCCTGCCAAAATTATTTTTTTTAATTTTTTTACAAATATTTTTAAATAAATTTAAACAAATTTTTTTTTCCAATAAATACACATTCTCTCACTCTTTTTTTCACACTTTCAACTTTCTAAATAATTTTCTTAATGTTTTTATTTTAATTTTTTTTATCAACTAGACAACTTATATACTTATAGTTTATTTAATTATTTTTAAATTTTTATCAATATGAAAAAAATATAACATATTATTTATTTTTTTCATAACTTTTATATTTAAATTTCTAATGTTTTTAACTAATTATGCATATAATAATCTTATTTTTTATTATTATTTTTAAAGCGGGCCAAGAATGGGCCAGCCTATTAGGCTCGTTCCGGGCCAGGTCCACCTTGGCCCACCTAGGAGCTCGGTGGGCCTACGGGCTGGGCTGGGTCTGTTTATCTTTAAAGCCTGTTTTGAGCGGGTCGACCCAGCTCGACCCGCGCATTTTACCACCTGTAGTGTGAATATTTGTTAAGAAAATTGATAAATAATGAAAGAGATCAACTCAAACTAAACCAAAACTAAGCAAATTGGTGAGTGGTTAGTTTGGAAAACAATTATTTTGGTTGGTTTTAGAGCATGCAATCAACCCAACTGATCTGACTGGCCAAAATTAATAAATAGAAAACCTATATGTATTTTTTAAAAATTTTAGAATTATTGTCTATGTCAATTTTACTAATTATATGATAGGACTTAAAGTATACTTTACCAAAATAACTATTAACAAAAATCCTCTATTAAAAGAAATTGTTGAATTATTGTTAGACTATGATTGTTATTGTTTGTCTACTTAAACTTAATTAACTTAATAACAAAACTTACTGTGATACTCTTATTTTAGTCTTTTCTAACTTACAAGAGTGTTTTAAACAGAAGAAATGTTAAAAAAAAATAACAATAGCGCAAAATAAATCATGAACGTTTATTATGATGATTCTACGTCAGTGTCTAACCGTAATAAAATTTTGAAGATTAATTTTGTTGGAGATGTAGTCTCACAACGAATATATTTGCTTCGATTTAATTTGGTTTTCTTTTGGGCTTCAAATTATTTGATTTGGTTAAATATTTTTTTATATATCCAAAAACGATAAAACGGACCTTGAACACCCTAGTTCTTGTAATCACAAATATTTGAGCCCTGAACTTCTTTTATTCTTCGATAACATAGATAGATATCATGCTCTTTAACTATTTTTTCCCTCCTCAAAAAATAAGATTTTTAATTTTAATTTCTATGATACCATGCTCATCGTGGCATTTGGAATATAAAAAATACTTTATTGCTTAAGATAATAATTAGAAAAATAGATGGCATATCTTTTCACTAATTTTATTATTGCTTTGAGGGAATCTAATTTCATTATTATTATTATTAAATACTTATTTTATTATTTAAAAATAAGAAGGATTTAATTTTAATTGTTTCTTATAGCACTATAAAAATTTAATGGTACTTTTTTTGCCTCTAAGATATAAAATAAAAAAAGTAACTCTCAACATTAATCACTTTTAATTAATTAGTCCTTTGTAACTGATTATCAGCTTATAATCTTATATATCATTTGTATTACCTGCAAACATTTTCTTTGACATTGAGAATAAAATGCCGACTTGGGGACAGACAAATTGAGAAGAGGTAAATGCACAAATCAAATTGTTTTAAATTACATCACGAAGTCTTCGTTTCCCATTTATCAATGGAAAACAGTACCAATTAAGAAAATTTGTACTGACATTTTTGTATTTAGTTAATTTTACAATGATATATTTGAACTTAAAAGTACTCATCAATTAGTTCTATTTTTTTTCTTAAACAAAAAAAAAAGAGACTATTAAAGATAGAATGATATAAAAATCCCTACATATAATAGTAACTACTAGATATATATTCTACCTACTAATAAAAATACACTATAATGTAATAAAAGTACATAGAGTATGTGGACATACCCAAGTGCTGGACAGTTTTTATTAAAAGTTGTTCACTACCTACTTGATCAATATAGTGGTCATAAGGTGTACACACTTATTAGATAGCGGCCTACTTTAAAAAATAGCTATTAGTAAATAAAAGAAGCCAATCTTAGAAAGTGGCTGTCCACCCACATCAAAATAGAGTGGCCATCCACATACGTCAAAATAAGATAGTCATCCATCTATATTTAAGAAGTGCTCCCTACTTGAAAGAGTCAAAACCTGGACTAATAGTAGGCCAACCACCCCAACAAGTAGTGCTTACTTCCAAAAGGGTCTTGAATAACCATTACTCACCCTCAGATGAGATTTCATGGACATATGTTTGCCAATGGCAAGACCCGTTCTCAACATCAAAGGTCGTCCATACATAAGCGGTTATCCAGATATCGACAATTGTCCCTACACAAATGATTATTCACACATCGACAGCTGTCTTTTTACAGATGGATGAAGATTGTCCTAGCAGTACAAGGACATGTGTCCCAAAGTGCAGTACAAGTATTACAAGATACATTACAATATACAGGTATCTCAAAATATACGTGGACACATGTTGTATTACTGGATGACTAAATTGACTACCAAACCCTACTACAAATGTCTTGTTTTTTAGTAGGCGAGGTAAGCCACCGCACACTTTCTAAATTGGTACTAGAAGGAGAGCCCTAGTATGATAGACAGCCATAAGCTCTCCAGCACCAGCTTATATCCAATGAAGGCTCCTAGTTCACCCTCAGTGGACCATCTAGTAACTTACTTACCACATTTTTATTTATTTTTTCGTCTCTTTGAAATTTTTGAATAGCGAGTGGAGGATCTCAGTCAAGAAGTGAAAATGGAGTTTCAAGGGCCAATACCTAACTTATGAGTAAAGAACGAGTTGGGGGTAAACGAGCTCCGAACCACCACATGACTCGAAACTTACGACTGGCCATGCCATGACCCTAACAACAAGCTCTACCACCACCGTTGATGCCACAACCATTAATACAGACGCCTCAGCCATACGGACAAGTAAAACCTCTAAGAAGGGTGACACGTACTGAACAGTTAGAGAACCAAGTGAATATACTGATGAATCTGCTGATCCACCTTGTCATGGTGAGTAAAGTGCAAAATGCGGCTCCCATAAATCTTTCTTCCCCCAAGAGAACTTCCTTGCTAATGCGGGGGCCGATGGTGAGTTAGAACATTCGAGAGTGCCACTAAATCAAGAGGGCGGCGAGAACACCGCCAGCGATGCACGTGCTCACAAGGGCGAGGCCATAGAGCAAGAATTCATCGCATATGCCCCATAAAAAGTAATATAAGAACCTAACAAACTAGCGGCTCGAGGACCCACTAATCAGGCGATGCAAGAATCTATGAATCAAGTGGCATAAGGGATGTAATGCACACCAGAGATTCAGTGTTCAACTGCCTTGGTGGACTCTATACGAATGACCCAGATTCCAAATTATAGATCCCTGACGAATTAGACATCAAGAGTACTACTGATTTACGTGATAGACTTAACGTTAGAAGGGCCTGATGTCGTGAGGTAGGGAGTAACCACATATCAAAAGGTGGTCATTCAGGAAGAGAAAGTCATACAGAAAGGGGAGGCCACATACTAAGAGCTGACCACTTTGAAAAAGGTACCTGTGCACCATGCAGAAAAAGACAACAATAATTAATATATCCTACCAACACCGTTGGTTGACCTATTAACTGTACAATAGATACAAAGATAAACAGACCAACTATTGAATGAACGAAAGCTCACTGATCTTGTCCGTCACATACTAAATGAAGTGGAGTCTCCATTTATCAAAGAAATAGATTTGACACTTCCTCCCCGCAAGTTTAAGATGCCAACCATCCTCTTGTATAAAGGAAGAACCGATCCCTCCAAACACATAATTCCTTATCAATCATAGATGACAATTTACAAGCAGACTTAGTGACTATATGAAATGTATTCTCTTTGGAACTGATCGAAATTGCTCAGACCTGATTTAGCAAGTTATAAGAGTCTATCCATTCATTTGAAAAATTACGAGAAGAGTTTGTCATCCAATTCATGGGGTTTTGAGCCCAAAGAAAGGGGAAAAACTGCTTGTGCACCATCAAACAAGCAAAAGAAGAGTATTTAAAGGAGTATTTAAACCATTTGAATGATACTGTATTTGAAATCCAAGGGTACGCATAAGAAGGGATAGTGACGACCGTGCAGGATGGGTTGCAACTATGCAAGCTTTTGTAATCTATAACAAAGAAACTCCCGGCCACATACTTTAATTTTAAAGCTAAAACCTAATACTATATTGAGGCAGAGAATATATAAAACCTAATACTATATTGAGGCAGAGAATATATGTGGTCAGAAGAAAAACGAGCAAGGAAAAGAAATAAAAAAAGTCGGAAAAAGAAAAAAAGAATGGAACAACCTTGGAGGTCTTGACCAGGAAAGAGGCACATAAAGTCTTTAAGATAAAACAAAGGTCAACAAGTCATTTGTCAATGTACTTAGTAATTTCCTTTAAAAGTTTTAGGCATAACAAATTGAAGGAAATATAGAGGCAAGAATTTGAAGTCAATCTACACATAAAAAAAAGAAAGAAAAGAAGAAGATAACAGGTCATATCATATTAGCCTTTGAAAAATTTGCTTGTCAAAATAGTGGATATACATAAAAATACCGAATTCTTAAACTATTGCCTAGCTCATTGTAGATTTTATTTGTCGCTGATATGAATGTTACTTAAAATACTATTTAGAAAGTCACAACGGTAAGGTTTTTCACACAGAAATTATCCGAAACATAACAATGCAAAAAATATCCGTGTGTGTCTTATTTTCTCAAATAGGCATCCAAACATCAAAATCTACCTTGATATATATATATATATAAGTCAATGCCTCCGGGCACACTTGGTAGGCCATTGTTGCTTACCACTCATCCAGGCATTCTTGGTAGTTTATTGTGGCTAAACATTCCCCTGGATACTAGTGGTAGTCTATTGTGGCTTACCATGCCTCCGAGCACATTTGGTAGGCCATTATTGCTTACTTTACTTCCAGACACTTTTTTGATACCATTGCGACTCACTATATCTCTGGGCAACCTTGGTAGTTTATTGTGGCTCACCATTCCTCCATAGTATGCCGTTGCTATTTGTCGTGCCTCTAGGCATTTTTGGTAGTCCATTGCAGCTAACTATGTCTCCAGACACCTTTAGTGGGTCATTGTTACTTTGCCACAACTCTGACACCTTTCAGAAGCCATTACGGCTCACTATTTCTCTAGACACCTTTGATATGCTATTGTTGCTTGCTACACCTCAGGTCACCTTTCGGATGCCATTGTGGCTCACCATACTTTCGGATACTCTTAGTAGTCTATTGTGGCTCACCATGCTTCTAGGAACCCTTGGTAGGCCATTGCTACTTATCATGCAGCCGGGCATTCTAGGTAGTCCATGGCGGCTAACCATATCTCCAGGCACCTTTGGTAGGTCATTGTCACTTGTCACGCCTCTGGGCATCACTCAGAAGTTATTGCGGCTCACTATACCTTCGGGCACCTTTGGAAGGCCATTATTACTTGTCATGCTTATGAGTACCTTTCAAACGTTAATGTGGCTCATTGTGCCTCTGTGTCCCCTTTGGTAGGCCATTGGTATTTACCATATTTTTATGTCCCCTTCGAGTACCGTTGTGACTTGTCATGTTTAGACATTCTTACTAATCCTTATGGCCTACCATTAGGTTTATTTTGTAAGCCATTGCCACTAGTCATACCTACTAGTACCTTTTGGATGTCACAATAGTTTGTCATACCTTAGGTATCTTTGGTAGTCCATTATGATACCTAGATATTGGGTACCCCCAACAAAAGATGTTTATAAAAAAATCTTAAAAACTCTCTAATTTGAGCAAGTCAACTAAGAGAATTGGGGGGAGGGGGGCAATTATTAGATATATTTTCCACCTACTAATAAAAATATACTACAATGTAATAAAGATACATAGAGTGGTCAGAAACACCCAAGTGACAGACAGTCTCTATTAAAAGTTGTTCGCCACCTACTTGACCAATATAGCGGCCATAAACTGTACACACTTATTAGATGGCGATTACATTTTAAAAGTAACCACCAATTGATAAATGAAGCTAAGCCTAAAAAGTGACCGTCCAAACAAATCAAAATAAGGTGGTCGTCCACCTGTATTAAAATACGGTGGCCATCCATCTACATTAAAATAAGGTGGCCATCCACTCACATCAAAATAAGGTAGTTGTCCATCCATATTTGAGAAGTACTCCTAACTTGAAAAAGTTGAGACCTTAACTAATAGAAGGCTGACCACCCACAAAAAATAGTACTCACTTCCAAAAGGGTCCTAAAGAATCATTATTTACCCCTGGATGAGGCTTCATGGACACGTGTCCGCTAATGGTAAGACCCATAAATGGCCTCAATATCGACGACTGTCCATGCATAATTAGCCGTCTAGATGTCGACAGCTATCCACACAGAAATGACCATTCATACATCGACAGCTGTCCATTCATAAATGGGCGAAGATTGACTTAACAGTACAAGGACAGGTGCCCCAAAGTGTAATATGAGTACTACAAGATACAGTACAATGGATAGGTGTCTTAAGATATACGTGAACACATGGTGTGCTATTGAACATCCAAATTGACTACCAAACCCTACTATAAATGCCTTATTTTTCTGGAGGTGAGGTAAAGCCATCGCACGCTTTCTAAAAATTTTCTAATATTGCTAAACTTTTACTTTCACTTTGATTTCCATGGATTCGCCTCTGGGCCTACCACTAATTTGATTGTCGGAGATTGTTTGGCAGGCACCACACCAGTGCCACCTTCCATGAAAAAGTGTCTCTGAACAGTGGTCGCTATCTCCGACCATATTACTTAGCAACCACCCATATTAAACTGGTGTGAATCTCATACTAACATCGTGTAAGGCACACATTGGTGACCGGATAAAAATCACACTAATATTAACATCTCACGTTGTCACACCCTAAACCCGATAATATGCCCTTTGCATACCTATAAAATAAAAACTTATAACATACAGAGCATCTATCTACAATTCATAAGAATAAAGAAAAATTAGTCCCCAATACATACCTATAAATCGTATAACCAATAATTCTTATAAAGTATCCAAATATTTGAAATCATCTCTACAAAATACAAATTAACATCTAATAAATTGGTTCTAATTGGTATTTTAATTCCTCACACATGCTCAACAAAGTTGAATAATTTTTCTTCTTCAAATCTTGAACTTTAATACATTCTAGTTACTACTAAAGAATTTATCTTTTAGCGAAACTAATTTATTGATAATCCTCAAAATCTGGGAGAGAAAAATAAAAGGGTAAGTTAGAAGGCTAATAAATAACCAGTAACCCTAAAAAACTGCATCAGGCATATATAAACCAAAATCATTAACAACCATTTTTCAAAAGAAATTTAGTTTCATAATTTAGTATTTTGAAAAATATCCAGTTTGTTTAAAAAAAAAATTTAACAAAAACAAGTAATAAGTTTCAAAATATTTTCGAATCTTATTCAGTCAATAGCACTTTCAATTATAATTCTTAGAAATTTTTGGTGTATATGACTAAGTTCAAATATGCCAAATTTAACACATGTAGCGAAGTCTGAATCTGCCATAATCAACCTATGTAGCATGATTTGAATATATTATATTTAATCAATATAGTTAGGTTTATATTTAATACATACTACCCACATATAAGCCTACAGAATGGATCCATATTGCATAGTTACTGAAGATAATTTCAAAACAAATTCATATACAATATCAATTCAGAATAGTTTTATTTTTCTTATTATAACATTATAATCATATTGAAACAAATTTCATGTAATAATATTCAATGTCAATTTCATATACTTGATCCATATTTTGATATAAAAACAAGATTCAGATAACTTTATAATAAATTTTATAAAAATGACTATGTTCTAATAAAACTATTTTATTTAAATAAATAGTCTTATTTGCCAAAACTATTCTTTTATTTGAAAATAAATTCTTTAAGAAAACAATTTATAAATATGAGTTCAGTAGAAAGAATAAAAATTTAGTTTATAGACAAAAAAAACTACTAAAAAATATTAAAGATTACTTACTCATTCGCTGTGGCTCTTTAACCAAAATAATCAATATAATCTCTAAAATACCTATTATCATATAAATTATATATAAGTGTTAAAAAAAAATAAAATTATATCCTAATTACGTTAAAAACAATGCCTACTTGTTACCCTTGCCTTTCTAAAATATAACTCTATTTTTTCCAAATAACTTCAATTTTCAAGATTTATAACAATCCGAATCTATTTCCAAAAGTCACCAAAATTGGAGGGTAAGTTCTGCAAGTCATTAGGATTCTAAACATGTCAATAATGCAATTCTGGGGTTATAATTTACGAAAACTATGACAAAATCAAAGATGAACAGAATAAAATCTTTTTCGGATTATAGTTTTTCATAAAACTACCTTTTAGGATCTTTGTTATGGTCTAAATACATACAAGAGATTGTGTACCTTAATCAATGAGTCTTCTTTCATATGTATCAAGCTTATAACTACAGAGGTGTGTGAGCACTTCGATCTTGATCAACCTCTAGGTAAGAATTTAAGAACTCCAATAGTCTCCAATTGTGACACTAAGAATTTCTCTCTTACTTTCTCTCAGTTTTCTGTGTAACTGCTAAATAAATATTTCAGTTAAAACTGAGCAACACCCACAAAGAAGGGGGAGGAGCTTTTTATAGGCTCCTCCCCTTAGCAAAATTCGACCAACTCTAGTGGGACAAAGCTAGCCGAAAATCATCATTTCTTGAGGGGTTTAACAGTAGGCACTAAAGGCCCACTACCTTTTCAGTCTGTTACCTTTTTGTGTAATTGCTTATAAAACTGTTTAAGTCCAATTTGGTCAATCTCATGCAACCCAAGATTTTGGTGTAGGTTAGGGACCTAAATGTACCTATTTAATTCAAGCTCCAATAGACAAAGGCCAAATTAGAATTAACTTTTAATATAAGTGGGCTTGTACTACTAGTTATGGACTTTTAGTACCAAATTGCACTCGTGAATTAAATAAATATCTTAAGATACTTTATATTAAAATTATATCCATTAGATAATTAGCATGTGCATGTGCATCCCCATATTAATACCAATAATTGGAGCTAGGTAAAATTATTGTTTTACTCCTCTAATTATATCTTTCAATTCCTTAATACAGGACTATATTTAATGAATAAACAGACTTACAGAAAGCCTTTAATTAATAAAATCTCTAACTTTATTAACTACTTAGCTAAGTTTTAAATCATCCAAACTCCTATAACTCCTTAAAGCAGTATTCATTTCTCTATATAATAGAGTTGTAGATTCCATATCTATAAATATATACTCCCAATGCCCATAATAATGTATTTCCAAAATATCAGGGTCTAGATCATCAATTTATTGATCCGTACCTTTTAACATCTCAAGTAATACAAGTTATAAATATGAGTTCCTATTTCAGGATTAATAAAGATAGATGTTAATTATTAAGTTTGTGAAAATATGTTCTTGTTACAACACTTATTACAAGAATATATTTTACATGGTCCTTGTTCAATATTTACACACTAAGATTTTTTGCACATAGTTCCCAATATAGATTAAGACACACTATAAATACACAAAGTCTTGCAACACGATCCAAGAGAAATGTCCAACTTCTCTTATTAGTTGTGAACAAACTTATTTGATTTCATCAGAGAAAACATGTCTTAACTTTAATAGACAACTTTATTAAAATATTTCTCTAATAAATAACTCATAAAACCCTTTTGATATTTACTATTGTACTAATAATCAAAACATTATCATAAATGCTATACATGGAATATCTTTTATTAAATATTTCAAATATTTAATAATTATCTATAAATAATAAATACTTTTTGGGCATAATCCTAACATAGAGTCCATAGAAAGATCCCATACAAACCCGTTAGCCACTGCCATATTTCACTAAAAGAGCCGAATATTTCAGATTTTCTAGATTCATACTATACATTTCAATAGGTCATAACTCTCTAGTTATAACTCTGTTTTTAATGATTTATATAGCGTTAGGTACCTTATTTGATAAGCTTTTCAACAATACTAAACATGACCCCAATTAGGCAATTACAAGTCCTTGAAAATTCAGTCGCAGTCACTGTTTTCTACCTTCGTCAAGCACTTAAAAGTCCATAACTTTCTTTTTACTCAGCCAAATCATTTATTGTCTTGTTTGAATCCTAAAATTAGTAGGCTTCATTATACATCAAATTCATCTTTAGAGTTCATAAATTATTAATATAGACAATTCAAAAATCTAACCATAAATATACAAATTAGATCCTTAATTCTAATTGATGCATATATACTTAAAAGATTAGAGTTAATTATCTTAAAATTGAATGGAATTGAATCATCTTCTTACTTCTTCTTCTTCTCTAACTATACAACTATCTTTCTGCCTTTCTCATAAAGCATAAAACTGAACAGATAGACCCTTAAAATTTCTTAAAGAGTTCATTATTAATTTACTAAAATAATCCCAGTAAATGCCATTAATTAAGGACTTCTATGTCTTTTCTTTTATCCTTAGATTATTTAATATAATATTAATAATTAAATCTACCTTTGGTGTATATATATATATGGTTGTCACACACGTACTATATAAACTGGTATTAAAAAATCGAAATACTAGTTTGTATCTCTAGCATTTTTGTCAAGTTATTCGTCTCTAAAAGAAAATTTTGGTAAATTCTTCTTCTTCTTATTATTATTTTATATAATATATTTTTATGAGTATTATTAGTGTGGCATTTTTTTAAGATCCAGGTAGTATCTTCATTAATCATTGTATCTATTCCTATAAATCGGAATTGTTTGAGTAATTATCAACTAGTAAGAGAATTTCTGTCTTTAATTTTCTTCTCTTTTCTTTCTTGAATGAATTCTTGTTTTCATTTTCAGAATCCTAGTATTTAGATAGAAACGTGGCATAAACTTTACAGGAAAATAACATAACTCGCCGCCCTCCTCTCTCTCAAAATGACCGAAAAATGGGGAGAAGAAAAAAAAAAAAAGAAAAGAAAGAAAGAAACGAAAAGTGATTCCAAAATGGTTGGATGTAATCTTATATATAATGCCGAATTATACAATCCGTCCAAGGTACATGAGATAATTAGAGTATTTTTATTCAACTATGATTGTGATTTTATGACTCAGTTATTTCCACTTGTAAAGGATATGCCTGGAAAAAAAACTCATATCCACAAAGGCATATGCCATGACGTAGATGTAATGATCTCATAAGAGTTGTAAGCAGATAAGAATATGATAATTAAGCTAAATATATATATATGTCTATATATTACATATATATATATATATTAAATATGACTACTAAGTATATATAATACAACTTTGAAAAAGTAATTCTGTATTGAGCAGGGCCGTCCAGGTGTTTCACATTGTCTCATCTAATGTCCACCTCTGGCTATTGTCGTTTGATAATACTTTCACTCAACGTGGGAACCTGCCAATTTCTTTTCATTTGATAATTGCACATCCAAAACACGACAATCAGTATATACATTGAAAGAGCAAATATCTGTTGGCAACCTTTATGTTGCAACATGACTGGTTTCACGGTCATGTTACAACATGCGACTAAATATTTGATCTGAAT
>JXTC01000052.1:886766-916589 GCA_002914845.1 Trema orientale
TATCTTGTGTTATTTTTACAATTTCCGCACTACCACCTCACATAATTAATTGAGAATTAATTATATTTGGTAATACCTGATTAACGGACCTAACATACATAATGAGCTTATATATTATGATATTAAGAGTACTTTGCCTTTTTTTCTTTTTTTTTTTTCTTTTTTCGGTGTGAGTATATATATACATACATAGTCATGCACAAAGATAAACCATTTTCCTTTTTTGTAAAACTAAATCTTCTAAATATAAGATGAAGAAGAGATATTTGCAAAATGAGAGGTATATACATAACATATCCTCCGAGTTCTGCAAAATGAATACAAATTATCACTATAAGGGGATATATATATATATATAGGTATGTATTTTCGAGAATCAACAAGGAAAAAGATAATTGTTGAAAGTGATAATACGTTTTATCCGTTTTGCAAAATTCATGATCTGTACTTTGTATTTCGTAGAGCACATGGATAGACATCGTACTTTGTTAAAACTTAAGGAAAAATTAAGGTATTATCCTTAAAAACTATCCCAAACCGGCTCTAGCAAGCATTACTTTCCAATTAAAGCACTAAAAGGGACAATTCTATTCATTAGCGCCCTCAAGGCGTTCTTATAATCTTCCTCATTAAAAATTGGATATGCAAAATTAGGAAATGTATAACAATATCTTGCAATGATTAAGGTTACAAGAGAAGTGAACTTTTATACGTACAAACTGTATTCTCATTCTATCACATCATCTACTCTAGTAAGAACTTTAACAAAACTATGTACTATATGATCAAACCGAGTAACAAAGAAAAAGAATGTTTCCTATATGTGATGAACAAGGCTATTTCCTACGGTGAAAGTGGGATAGAAGTTGTTGATCAAGTACTACTTGAGCAATATGAGAGGTTTAGCGAGGCTGTCAACTGATCAGTGGACCAAGTAACTCTTTAAACCGTTGCTTTTGAATTGAACTTGGAAATATTGACAATACAAGGAAAGATATATATACATTCCTACTACTCATACTGGCTATAGGATTATAGTTTTGCTTCTGATTAATATGTGTTGAAATGTCAAATCTCTAAAGAATGAAGCCCTTTTTTTCGTATGACACTTGAGTAGACAATCCTCATTTTGGGAAGAGGTGAGGTAACCACGAGACAATGCTTACATCCACTCTTATATACCAATTTAACTCAAGTAGTATATTGCATGTGCATGGGATATAATTCCAACATAATTCATAGGAACTTGGCAAATTATGAATCGTTTAATTGTCCGAGAGGAGTATTTTAGGGACCGATATATAGGGTTATCTTAAGTTATGCACACTCTCCTCTCTTTTCTTGTCCATCTTCTCTCCTCCGCAGCAAACGAAGGCCTCAGCCAGCTTCTCTTACACAGGTGCTCTCCCTACCGGGGAGGGGGTCCTTTCCTCTCTCCGGTATGGGTTTTTCTCTTTTTCTCTGTCTGTTTTTAGTTTTTTTGTCTAATAATTCTCTTTTTTTGGAGGATAGTTTCCCACCTAGATCTAGATCTGGTGTGGGCTTAGTACACCCAGATCCAGATCTAGATCTGTGGTGGTTTGTGTTATTTCTAGTTTATTTTTGAGTTTTTATATGATTTTCCTCCAGATCTGTATCAAGTTTGATTCAGATTTGGAGAGGAAATTACTATAGCGGATCAAAGTTGGTAGAAACTCCTCCAGTAAAACAATCAGAGTTGCCAATTCGGATTGGGAAGAATCAAGAAGAACCAGTGAAGTGCTCTATTATACCTTTGGAGTTTTGCTCCAAGATCGTAGTTGGGGACCGCCGGTACTCCGAGATCTACAAGGGTGTTATTATCTTCAAGCTTTTGAATCGATTTTCTGATTCTCATTGTAAGAGTTTATATGTAACTCGATCAGTTATTGTAACCCTTATGTGAGTTTTAATGAAATTGTTTTGCTTTTTAGAAAAAAAAAAAAAAAAGTTATGAATATCAATTATCAAGTAATACTGTGACATTTGCTTTCTTTTCCTCTTTTCCTCCATTCGTGAATTATAGGATCCGATGAATGTAAACAAACATTATATAATGAATGAATATACTAAATCAATGGCCCCTATCAATAAAAGAATTGGGAGTCAACTACATATACTTGGTAGATTTAATTTAAGATAACTCCTCGGATCCTTAACAACATTTGTTACTCTATCAGTACGTAATATTCTATGACATTGATGTAAGTTTGTCTACTAAATAATTATCTTAGACAAAAAGCTTATTTAGTTAATTTTATTTACTCAATTTCTAATTTACAAATTTCATAGTCCGGCAATTTTTAAATGAGAATATGAATGTTAATTCATATAGCAAGAAAACTAAATGCTACATCAATCGATAAAAAGAAAAAATAACCAACAATTAAACCAAGAGAGTATTATGAATATTGTCAGCTAATTAATAAGCAATTAGTTGACAAAAGTTCTTATTAAAAGAAAATTCTTTTCTATTTATTTATTTTATTTTTAAAGACTCTTGACATTGTGCCAAAAAAATCGAGATTAATAAAATCATTTTGCTAAAGTTGGGGTTCTTGAGATGTACAGGGTAGACCGTTTCCTGCTGTTTAAGCCGTGACCAAATAGAAATAAAAAAATTAGTAATAATAATAATCACTTAAATGCTGACTTAACCCAATATTTGTTGTTTCTCGGTAATGGTCAACTTACTAATGAAGTTTGGATCTTCCTCCATATGCAATGTATCGCTATATGTGACTGAATACATGAGTGAGAAGTAGGTAAGTGCAAACAATAAAATATAACAAGTGTTAATTAACTTTCATTTGTTTAATGCATTATTAATTTAAACCTAATTCTACTTTTTATTTATTTATTTATTTTTATCTTGCTAATAATTTATTTATTTACTTATTTATTTATAAATCAAGTGGTGGCACACACATGAGTTTGGATTGCAGGCGAGGTCATTTTGCTGCATATGCTTAAAGGGCAGGCAACCGAATATAAGGTATTATTGGGTTCTACAAGAATCAAGGGTGTGAAAGTAGACAAAAGGTGTGTATTAGGGAATCAAAGTCAGTGGGATTGCTCTTTCTCTTGTATACATTCACTCTCTTTTATACAAAGAAGACAACCATACCCATTTTAAAAAATCATCAAGTGACAAGCCCCCAATAGGCCAATAAAAGTCGAAAGGTTGACCCTAGAAGGTCCAAAATAAAGTTATTTTGTAGTATACATAATGATTTTGTAACTTTATAAGCTTTTCTCTATTTCCAACTTTTTCTCCATTGTTTTTTGTGCATCATGCCATCATGCACTATAAGGGAATAGAAAAAGACCAGCCCAAAAGAACTCTCTAAAACTAACACATTGGTTTGGGGTGGGGTTTTACTCAAATTTATTTTAATGCCATAATTCTTTGTTAATTTACAAATGTTTAGTTTGAATTTGTGGTATTTTTTCATTTGATAAGATTTAAGTTAGATTTATAATTTATCTCATTCGAGTATATGATTGGAATTGAATAACTTTCAGTTGCTATCAAAATCAAAATTTGTGAGACTCAACGAACGTGTTAGCCCATTTGTTTTGGCGTGGGTGATCAAAGACCGTAAGAAAGCAGCTTAATTTGGGTACAAAGAGTTTGAGTGTAAATGTAAAGTGATTAGCAGATTGCTAAAAAAAAGAAGGCAATTTTGTCGAATCACGTAAATATTTATACAATTTATTTTACTATTAAATTTGGGTAGTTACACATTTTTCCAACAAGTAATATTAGAGTGGTGATTTTTCCAACAAAATCGATATATTTTTTACTACAACAATTTAGCTCAATATTACATATATAATTTAGATTAATTCAGAGTCCAAAGTAATATTGTCAAAACTTATCACAACATGCAGACTTTAAGCTTAATCAACTCCAACCGCTAATTAGTTGTCGTTTTTTTTTTTTTTTTTTTTTTTGATGAGTGTGACTCCTAATTGCAACAGACAATCTCCCATACTAAGTCAGTACGAGTTCTAAGAGTTTCATATAGGGGCCATTGCTCTCATAGATAGTAAAAAATGTCCGGTTCAAACATGATAGTAACTCATCAAGTATCTAGATCCAAGATAAGTAACTATGCGCATTTAGGATTACGTTATGGGCATGACAGGACGTTATTATGGTGGAAATATATTCTTCTATAGTTGATCATGGTTATGTTTAATCTCTCTTTGTTATGTTCTCTAAGTGCCTTAATAGATTAATGAGTTGTTATTCTGTCACATTTGCCACATACTTACTTTTAGCCCATTATACTAGTTTCTGGTACATTGGGGACCATAGGGTTACTTAATATGCACACCCCACAGAAAGGCATAGGATTATACAAGCATTTTATGTTTCACATGCTTTTGGGAACATTTTCAAATAGAAGCTTATGACTCATGTGGCACTATGCTAATGCTTTGCTCCCTTGGTCCTTAGTGTGTTTTTGACAAAGTAAAGGGTAGAAATTAAGCTAGGAGAGAACCCCACTACTCATTCCATCATAAAAACTTGATTCTAACTTTGACCCTTTGTCTAGTCATAAGATCTTATACACCCATAGGAGGTTTTGACGGAGAGGGGTCCATTACTTTTATTTATTTATTTATTTTTGGTAAAGAAATTGTAGAAGAAGTCGGCGGTCACATGGGGCACGCAAGCCAAATTAGATAATACTTGTAGCCGTTTGAGGCGAATGAGTGGCATGATTGCTGCTAACAAATTGCACCATGCATGGTGATTTGCCTAGCATCCCAATGATTTTGGGATAAAAGGGTTTCTCTATAATTTGACTTTGGATTCTATTTTCACCATTTTTTGGGGCATCCATTCTGATATCTGTGCATGCATCAGATTGAATTGGCCTTACGCATTACCATAAGCAAACCTTTTTTTTTGGGGGTGGAATGTTTCAAGCAGTCGGACCTACAAAAACTGTTTTAATTAGAGGTTTAATTTTTAGAACAATATTATTGGTCATCACATACTTTTTATTATTGGTTACCACGCAACTTTTATAATTAGTTTCTGGATAAATCTCAAAATCTCATTAAACAACCAATTTAGTCTCATTGGTTTTAACTCGACACCAAGAAAATTTAACATGAACTAGTTGATTAGCTGATAGCAAATTGTACATGCCTATACGGTTAGGAATAGCGGTTAACAATTTTTCAACCAATAATAAGCAATTGTTATTAGAAGTTGTGTGAGCATATGTTTCACAATATGTCGGGTTTTAAATTAGTTAGCATGAAAATTTGTGTGGTCTAAAAATTAATAGCAAAAGCATTGAATTGCACATTGACAATTTTGCATAGGACCCACAAATCCGTGATTAGAATGTCTGTAATTGGTCGGTGCTATACTGTTGTCCAACAGTCACTCACTCTCTAGGCTAGGCCCATCACATTGTCTCTAACATGTTCGTCCCATAAACAAAGTTGCCCTTTACAGCCACTAACGGCCCTCTCCCATACTCAGATTGCTTTACTCTCAACCAACTATATCCTACTATCACGACACACTCTCTCTTTGGCATGGAAAATTTATAGCTAAGTATGTTGCTTCTGCACCATACAGGTGATCATAAAGTCCTACCTTGTGGTTTACATTTCTCCTTCACAGCCAAATTAAATATATAAATATATGCTATATATATACATACATGTTTTTAAAGAATAGTACTATTTCACGATGAAATACAACACATGTGACAGTATGCCAATATTACTATAGTGCTGTATGAAAGACTTTGTGATCATTTAAGTAGCACAATGCAGACAATGTTATGTGTTTGATGGTCATATTTTAAGTTTAACTTCTCATCGTTGCCAAAATAATCATAGCAAAGGAACTAAAAATTTTGCTGAGCATCAGTTAACGATGAATTATACATAATATAACTATGTGGCTAACTTTAGACTAATAAGGTTCATTAGAGTAACGAAATGCTGCAGACTTGGAGTACTGCTGGTATTGGTATTGCATCTTTTATTCGGGCCTAGACTGCTTTACATGGTTGGCTTGATGAAAAAAGGGCATAGCTTCTACCCCCTTTTATAAAAGAATTAGAAAAATACAGTAGATCATTTTTTTTAGATACCATATTGTTTAGAAAAATACCATTTTTTGAATTTTTTTCAGAAAGATATCATTTTTAAAATAGTAACTAGAAACCGGTAACTAATTTTTGAGCACTAATAACTAGAACTAAAGGTATTTATAACTAGTATATAACTAGTAATCGGTAACCAGTTTTCAAAAACTGGTAACTAGAAACAATTTTAAAAATAGTATTTTTCTAAAAAAATTTTAAAAGTGATATTTTTCTAAACAAAGCAGTACAGAAATTGGGGAAAAAAAAAAAACTGACCCATCGTATTATTATTTTTATGCGTAAAAGTGTTAGAAACCCACAGTTAAACCTAATTTAGTGTATATATCACCAGGCTAGGTTGGCATATATATTAGGATTTTGGATACTTATACCTATTTTTCAAAAAATATTATCAAATTTACGACATTTCAAAAATAATAAAAATTTTATACGATCTTTTTAGGGCATTTTTCTAAATACTTTGGGAGCTAGAATACGCAATGGTATTTTAGTAAATAAGCCATTTTTTCTTTTAACAAGAAATTACAAAAGTTTCCTTGAAATCAATTTGGTTTCCTATTAGCGGAATGTCCTATATACAAGTAAATCACAGGATACCACGAATATTTTCTAGAAACCATTGTGGTTTCCTTTCTGCAGAATGCCCCATAGTAAAATAAATCACAAGAAATCACAAAGGTTTCCTTGAAACTATCGTGATTTCTTTTTTATAAAATGCCATGTAGCTAAGTAAATCATAGGAAACTACGAAAGTTTTCTAGAAATTATTGTGGTTTCCTTTAGCAGAATACACTATAGCTAAGTAAATTAAAGGAAATCAAGAAGGTTTCCTAGAAACCATTGTGGTTTCTATTTTGCATAATGTCATGTAGCTAAGTAAATAATAGAAAACCACGAAAGTTTCTAATAAATCAATTTGGTTTCTTAAAAACTAGATTAGTTTCTCAAGTTGGTTTCTTGTTACTAACCAAATTAGTAACCAATTACTAGATTAGTTTCTGGTTATAAGTAGAAACTAATTTAGTTATTTTATGTGACTTCACAATTAATAAAATTTCGTGAGCCTTAGATAGTATAAAATGACAATTTTTACCTAGGCCATAAGAAAAATTAATTATATGGGCCATATCTTATTTTTGTTATTATTTTTTAAAAGTTCGTATTCCATGTCATTTCTCATATATATATATGTATATATATATTATATCACCTTGTCAAAATACAAAAATTCATGTACCAAAGCAATAATGACTCCAAACCGAATTTCCTCTAATAATTAGTTTTTGAATACTTACTAATGATAGAGGAAAAAAAGAAGAAAAAAAAAAAACTGAAACAAGCTTAGAATAAGTCACATCCTTATTCAACATGTTAATTAATCAAAATAGTCCACCACAAGTGAATTCATACCAATATCATAGACGGGGCTAATTAAGGCTTAGGGGGCGGTGGCCCTCTTTATTTTTTTTAAAAAATTATGTTTTTTACACTGAATTTTTATGAAAATTTTAATTTTATTCTTTATTTGCCCCCTTAAATTTTTATAATCATAGCTTTTGCCCCTTTTTTATAAAAATAATTCAATAATCCCCCTAATATAACCCACTAATTTTTTTAAAATTTTTTTTGAACATTACTTATATTATTTTAAAATTCAAAAATTTACCTTCATTTTAGATAATTTTTTTTTGGACTCATTTTAAATGCTCTATTTAAATTTATATTGGTTTATATTGATTAATATGTTTCAAAATTAGATAAAAATATTTTAGTGTATGCTCTCTCTGAAAAAAATGTTGTAACTCCATTACTGACCAGTATTGTGAAAAATTTAAGTACCATTTATGAAAAGTCTAACTTACCTATCCAAACAATATTGAGAAGTTCATGTTCATCACTCTAATTCAAAAATTTGAATCATTGTGCTAATAAGCAGGTAGTAAGACACGCACTCCCTTGATTAAGAAGCCTTTGGGTTTGAGTTGCCACTATCTTGGTGATCAGAGGTTTATAAAAAATTCATTTCAAAATGAATCTATTAATCAACAACAAATAGACCCACTATTTGTTTGTTATAAGGTATGCCACCACTCTCTAATCACAGAACTTTTTTTCTTATTAAAGAGGGGAAAAAAAGAAAAAAAAAAGAAGAAAGAAGTACAAAAATTTGGGTGCTATAAATTTCTTTTGTTAGACAATATTTTAAGTTGATTGTAATATGATATAATATTTAAGAAACACATTTTGCTCATAAATAGTTAAGGTGGTTCGACGAAATTTGGCCTACATCTAATGAGTATTTTTCGTTAGTGAAAAGCATGGTACAATTCTATCAACTTTTCTAAATCTTGGCAAAGTTCATATGGTAAGAATTTACTGTGATTTTTCTAATAGGAGTTTTGCTAAGTACATTCTTTTATGCTAATTAAGGCAGCATGTTAATAAATCCAAGTAAGGCTAGTTCATTTGGTTTAGGATTATTGAGAGTGCATGCGAGTAGGAGTGACAATTCGTGTCAGCAGATCGTGTTCATGTCGTATCAATGTCTATGTATAACAGCATATACTCAACCCGAAATTGACCCGTTTAATAATCGCGTCAAAAATTTTAACACGAACCCAATACGACCCATGTAACTCGTTTATTCAAACGGGTCATAATCAGGTCACATTAACCTAACATGACTCGTTTAATATAAATTAGCTAAAATATAGATTTTTTTAACACATTTAACATAAATTTATACTTTCACTAGGGAAAAAAAACATAAATTTATAAGTGTTTTATGACCTTAATACACAAATATTTACCAAAAATAAATCAAAACCACATAAAATTTCAAGATATATGTATAATAAAGTCTTAAAAAGACAAAAAAAATTCCAAATATACACAATGAAAATATTATAATTTTCAAAAAGTATTATTTGGGTCATATACGGGCTAACCCTAAATTGATCCGTTTAATAAAATAATCATTGCGGGTCAGTTTCAATTTGGTGGATCAACCACAATCTTACCCGTTTAATAAATGAGTTCACTAGTTCAACCCGATTTTGACTCGATCCCATTGAAAGTAAACTCAGATCCGCTAATTCTGTGCAGATTTTGAGTTATGTTGTCATATCGTGTTACAAATTGTCAGCACTAATATGAGTGTACGGAAGAAAAGTGATTCAAAATCTAGTTAGGCGTATAAATTTCATAATAAAAAATTAAAAAAAGGGGAGGGCTACAGTAGGGGCGCCCTTACGTAGGGCCATCCCTTATAGACCGTTGGATGGGAATCTGTGGGGAATAACGAGAATCTGTGGGGAATCTATTTATACACAGATTTCCATCCAACGGTGGATAGACAGAGCCCTACGTAAGGACGCCCCTACTGTAGACGCGCCCTTAAAAAAAACCATGTTAATAAAATTATTTCATAAATATTACGAAGAGAACTGAAAATAAGTTAGGTGGAAACTGGAAGGGTTGGTTAAAAAAGAAAAAAAAAAAGGACAAAAAAGTACCGATTAATTTTAATTGTTGTTCAAAAGAAGCACAAACAATGTAAGATTTGGATGGGAAAGAGTGTCGACATTTTTCAAGTAAGTAGCTCGAAACTAGTCGTACGGATAATTTAATAAGAGCTACGCGCCTAAATCTTCCCCGGGATGAGAACACGATGTCCTCATCTTATATTTCGGCTCTGACATGCTTCCAAATTACTTTACTACCCCTTTCTGTCTTTCAACGATAAGTATTTGCAATTTGTTACCATGATCCGGATGTTATTTGTGTTCGTGTTAGTACTATTTATATCCTTATTTAGTAAGAACTAAAACAAAATTAATCACTTAAAAATGTAGAATAGATCTAGAACAAACAAAGGCATGCCTCATGGCTCATGGACACATATATTAGGATCAACCTGATCTTTTCTTTAATTTTTTTATTTTTATTATTTGCTTTGAATGAATCAAATTAACATATATATCTCAAATCTATTATTATCATTCTTGCTAAATTATTACTATAATTGCTGTTATTGCAGTTATCTTGTTTCTTACAAGTGATAATTTACTTTTTCATGATAATCAAATCCAACATATTCCTTTTTTCTCATCAAACAGGTTTGAAGTTTCGCAATTTAACTAGTAATTTCGGTACTATACAATGCACGTAAACGATCCAACTTAGACTTCATATGACTAATGTAAACATAGAGATTCTTATAAAAAGAAGGATACATTTTTGTTTTATAATTGAACAAAGGATATTTTGGTAATAATGGGGGTTCACACACACACATATATTTATATACAGAATGATGTAATTAATAAACACCTGAAAGAAGGACTATATATTTCACCTTGTAAGTGTCAAAGGGTATACTACAAAGATTAGGTTATATTTTTCATGTCCGGATCATAAATAAAGAAGTATATATAAAGATTAAAAATTAAAAAAAAAATGTCGAGAGTAATTAAGGATGCAGTTTCAATGTTCTTGTCCGTGATTCTGAGAAAGAACATCCAAATGTTCAACGAATTTGCGGCCTTGTTGAAGGATTTCGTGTCGGTCGTAACGTCAACGGTCCAGATTTCCGGCATGCTTTCCCGGCGAACCATGAGGGTTTCAACCAGGTACCACTCAACCACTACTACTTCTACAAGGAGGCTTTTTATGATCTAATATTCATAAGGGCCATTTATTTTGTAAGTGTGTAATTTCCTTATATGAATATTAATTATATTATTCAATCCATTCTCGGTGAATAATAATACTCTGAATTAATTTTGCTTAAGACTACTTTTTTGTGTAATACTTATAGATTCAGCAAATGACGGCTTTTTTTTTTTTTTTTTGGATATTGATGAAAATATTAAGAATAGAAATACTATTATTACGAATTTTTTATCAAATATACAAGAAGCTTAAATTTGCTTTTTTTTTTTTTAAAGTTTATTTTGGATTCGATATCTGATCTGGGCTTACCATAACATAATTAGATAAACTATGTGTATGCCCCGTAATCAGTAGATCGATTTTGAATAGTAGATTAACCTAAATCTTTACAATGTTTTATTTGCTAATTAGTTAATAATTACATCATCTTTGTAAATCTATCTAGCTTGGTGAATGTTTCCAACACATGTGCTTTTTAAATACAATTGTTACCAGATAATGAAACATGAATTTTTGTTTTACTTAAAAAGTGCGTGGAAAAAATGTAATAGCAGACTAGAAATACAGAATCAAATATTCAATCAGTTCTCTAGTTAATCGCCTTTTTTTGTTCGGCTCCGAAAATTGCTTTGCTTATTTGTTAGAGTAGTCTTTTCTTTCCCGCATTTCAAAGCGATTTCATTAGAAAAATTTTAGATGAGTCTTCCATAATTGTTTAATGTTGAATAATTAGTTTGCACCACTCAAAAATGCCGTCAATATTATTCGAGGATCGAAGATATTTGTTTGCTGCAATGTCTAATATTAGGTGCACATATTTCGGTTGATTTTGAGAAAATTATAACAAGATTAAAGAAACACTTCTTCCTTTAACCATCCAAATTAATGGACCATCGTTGATCATAAATTTTTATAAGAAATCCGATTAGAGGCCAGTTTAGTAGAGCTGTAGATTATAAGGAAAACACTTTTATTTGTGTTAAGGAAAACATATACTGCAGTGTAAAATAGTTAAGTATTTGGTAAAATGTAATTTTAATGTGCTGTAATTTAGAAAAGCTGTATTAATTAAAATATTTAGTAAACTGTGTGGTTGAGTAGTTGTGCAAATATAAAATGACCAAAATGTACAATTATGCATATTTTGGAAAGAGCTTATTAATATTTTGTAGAATTATGCATATTTTGTACATACTAACATATATATATATATATATTTCTTGTTGACAACAAAAAATTTTCATACATTAACCTTTTTTAAATATTTTAATAAGAAAAATCTGCAAGATATTGGTTAGTTTAGTTGGTATTTAAAAATTTTAGTGAGGATATTTTTATCTGATCTAAAATGTTCATTAAAGAGAATGAATGCTTTCCATTCAATCTAAAAGCCAAAACTATCTTCAGAAAACTTCAGCTTTTGGCTGTGGCATAAATTATTCTAAAATCAGTTTTCTGAGTTTTACTAAACATATTTGAGCCAACAAATTGATGAGAAAGTGCTTTTAGCTTCTTTAAAAGCTTAAACAAATTGATGGCTGGGTTGCTTCCTTATTCCTTATTGCACTTTTATTGTTAGAAACTTGCTAATTTTCATATTCTAGTTTGAGTTGGTTTTCTCCGATTGGAATACTCGGATAGCTAGAGCTGTCCATTTACAAGTACTCATGTTCACAAAGTCATACTTAATTTAGCGGTCACATTGTCTAAATACAATCTAGACTTTTATCAATCTCAATTTATAGTCAGGGGCAAGTAAATCATTTTCGAAGTAAGTTATTTCTTTCTCTCTCTACCAAATATATATGCATATATATAAATATATAGATAGTGCTAAGATTCTACTTAGTGTATCATTTTTTTAATATCACAGCATGGCATATGATTAAGTAGTGAATTAAAATTTACCATAAATAAGTTAAATGCTATTCACTTTTTATGGTAACAAATAATATGCCACAATATGTGTATTAGAAATGCGTGATATGAAGTGGGATGCTAAGCATTTTTCATATATATAAATATAAATATATGATGTAGGCTATATATATATATATATTTTTGAAATGCATATATGCACCTGCTATATTAATGGGCTATTGGAGAAGTTTAACTAGTTAGTTCTATTAAAGTAAGAATAATATATATGATTGTCTGCTTACGTATTGATACATGTTAGAACATATAATACCGAAGATTAACATTAAATTTACATAGACGTTCAACTGAATCACTTTTCTGAATAAAATTAGGGGATAAGTAGAATTTATATTTAGAGCTATGTCTATGCTGGTTCTCTGTGCATATATCAAGATAATTACTTGTTTCATGAACGTCGTTTGCTTGGTAAAAGTGTTGTCTTCTATACACGGATCTTTCCATAGGGAAATAAGTCATAATAAAGATTATAATTTCTATAGTATGTGTTGGGGGGGATTACGTGCATACATATCACAGAGTCTTTTATGGATTAGTTATTAAACAAGTGATGTAATTACTTATTTTTGTGAGATTTGCACCCGTAAATTAATTCACATTGTGACTTTATATTGAATAAAAAATAGCTAGGACAAGAGTATTTTTTGCAAGTCTAAGTTAATGCTCATATATAGATCCAAGCTTATATATGCACGAAGTGGTTAAAAAACACTTTCGATGATTATTTCTGGAGAATTTTTTTTTCCTTTAATTTCACGGCTATTCCTTGTGTAGTACAGTTCGTTGGAGGAACTGTAATTTCTTCTTTTTCCGGTTATATGGTTCTCTTTCGTGAGACTAATAATCTAGGCGGTTGAACCACATGACCTTAAGTAGTACTTAATATATACATATATATATATATAAAATATAAGGCACCAAATATATATATATATAGCACCAATTTAGTAAGAATTTTTTTTTTTACTTATTTATAGGTATTGTTTTGCCTAATTAAAATTCATCACGCACGTCTTCTTATGATAAAAATTGGAGAGAGAAAAATATTAAATAATTGGTATTTATTTTTATTATTTTTTTCTCTAACTATCTAAATTTTAGTAGCCGTTAGATTATATTTTTTTTGAGTGATTTATATATATATATCATTAATATGTGCATATTAGTACTTTTTTGGCAGCTCATGTATCATGCATGCACATGCAAACTCATTTTCCGTGCATGTTCTAAAATTAATCAACACAATGTCAATTTTTGATCCTGTATTGTTTGGTTTTTCCTTTTTCTCATTTCCGGTTAGTACTACTGGTTAGTATTTTTGTACTCTTTACCTTTGTGTGCACCAATTCATGAGCGTCGGCTTTGTTGGAATTTCATAGTCAGTTATATACTTATGTATTTGATCTCTCGCCCTAGTCAGCTGGCTAGCTACTAATACCAATATATGCTGAAATTTGCACGCTGTCTTTTGACTGATTGGATACTTTTAAAAAAAAAATTATAAACTGAATTTCCATGAATATCTATATATAGATAACATAATGTGCGTGTAATATACAGGGTTATTTCATGATCTTCAAAACTATTCAAATGAATGAAAGGTAAGGAAATGATAAGTAAGCGGGTATAATTAATAATTAAGAAGGTCAAAATCATTTTAATTGGTTATTTACAATTGATTTAGTGTCAAAATGAGAGATATATGTATATCTGATAATTAAATTCAAGAGTGATCTATGGCACATGACGGCAACTGGCATGTATGATATGTATAGGGCTTGTTTTTTTTTTTTAAGGAAGCACTAGTTCTAGCTTTGATATTGTGCATGAATTTGGCTTTTGAAGATACGAAGACATCTCTATTAATTGATCTCTCTATATAAGGCACTAATTCCCTCAAATTTTGGGCAAAGTAAGCATGTGTTTATAAGAAATAACAACACAAGACTCCTAAGTCCTATCCCTTTTAGAGTATATATATACACACATATAAGAACTAATATTATACAATGAATTTGGCTCATAGTTTAAGTTTTTAAGACAATTAATTATTAGTACTTGGAACCGTACCAAAATAAGGGGACTTAACTGAAGGCAATTTCCTCCGGCTCTCTCCAACCCGTTTTTTTAATTTTGATAACGCCGCTCCGAATATCTAATGAGGGTATGTGGCCAACGTTTAATATTATATTGATCTCATGCAAAGACCCTCTTGGAGATCATATCGATAGGGCCAGTTTGCAAGAGGATAGTGAACATTGCAACATAAATCAAACAATTGATCTTTATAACGAGGTTCTAGCTAGTTTTCGGGCTGGCCCTAGGAGTTGTTGCATGTTAAGGCAGAAGACAAAAATATTACTAGTATAAATAACGAGACATATATAAAATCTTAAAAATTAAGATGATTAAAGGCTTGTTTTGAAAAAAATTGAATACAATTTACGGGAAAAAGGAAAAGGTTAGGGGCAACTACCTCTGGCCCCATGTGACTCCACCCTGATTATACACTGGGTTATTAGCACAGGTAAATAATTTAGATATGAGTCTTAATGCTGGTAGATAGTAAGTGGGAAAAAAAAAAAAGAAAAACGAAAAAGAATGGACAAAGTTAGTGCAGAGATGAAAAAAAAAAGTAAAATATAGTGGGCTCACTCTTAAAATATTTCCCTAGTATTTTCTCTTCTAAATTCTAATCCCTTTCTCATCACTGCTGTAGCCCAAGGATTTATTTATTGGGGCTTATAGAAATTTGACCAAATTTTAAGCTCAATTTCAGTAAATATCCTTTTGTCAAATGTTATAGCAAAATGTTCGGTATATATGTTTATATAACAAGTGTAAAATTTTATATACCAAGTGTAAAAAATTATATATCTAGTGTATTTCAGTACAGTAGTTAAAATTGATAGATATGTGTATCTACCAAGTGTAAAAATATATATATACATAAATATTTAGTTATAAAATTTTAAAAGTGAACATTTACTTAATCAAATTTAAAATTTTGGTGATCTATCTAATTTTTTTTTTTTTTTTATTTTAAGGCCAAGGCTTATTAATTCAAACTATTTGGATACAAGATGTGGGCCCCACACACTCACGGTCAAGACTCAATCCACTTTTTTATTTGTAGTACTTGTGTTGGTGCTGACAACTTCCCATGCCGTCTCTGGTTGTATAGCTTCCTAGATTTACATGAAGCTTTGTGGATTGTTACGTGCCGTTTTGTACCTGTTTGGATCAAAAAGTAAGACTTGGCACGACCTACATAGTATTTACAGCGGGTTGTGCCAAGCATAGCTCACTACAGTTGACAAATTAAATAGAATAACTGGACTCAGCCGTTCTACACCAGTTCGTTAAAAAAAAAAAGAAAAAATCATCTTTATATAAAGAAAGTGAATAACTTGTCAGTGAAAAACTGAAAAATCTTGAAACTTACAAAACAAAAAAAAGAAAAAAGAAAAAGAAATTCCTAAGCTCCTAGAGAAGCCATGATTTTGAAGCATCAATAGTTCCCACAACCAATGGTAGCCATTACCGTGAGCTCACGAATGATGAGAACGTGTTTATCCGGAATAAGGGAATCACACAATGGAGAGACAATAAGGATAAAAGTGCCGCTGAGGAAGAAGATAAATTAACAAGGAGAAAACTCGCACACAATGGAGAGATGAATAAAAGTGGACCAGAAAAAGACCATTGAAGAATAAAAAAGAGAAAATACTACGTGTCATAAAAATCCAACGAATACAAAAGCCATAATTTTATGACTAGAAGTACGTATCATTTAGAAAAGTAAATCTAGAAAAAGTCACTTGTGCCAAACTCCTACCAGGAGGAATTTATATGCACATACAAACGTATAATTCGTTGTTCCAACAGGCTGATGAATCAAGCTTAGCCTCGTATAAAAGACCAACTCCAAGCCCTAATACCTTAAACTATCAAGAGCTGTTGCAACATCTCGGACACTTGGTGATTTTTGTTTATAGTTTTCAGAAACCATATTGTAATAGCAGGACAACTTACTCAAATGGAGATAAGAGATACATAATTTAGCAAAAAGAAATGTCGACAAGAACAATACATGCAAAAGAAAGTTCAGATTAGAGTCTATTATCAAACAATTTTTTCACCATGAAACTGTTCCTTAGAAAGATGATAATCTTAATCAAGTTAAACAGAGAGATCGATCCAACGATAGGCGCAGGAATAAGTATTCATCAGAGGCTTTTATATTTACTAAAACTCAGAAACTCTATGCTTCTCTACCATAATTTTCCTCATGCAGCAAAGAAAATAAATGATTCATATGTCATCAATGTCAGAGAAACGTAAAGAACTAGACTATGCAATCAAAGTAAACGAATCCCAACACTGCATCGAATAAGAAAACAAGAGGAAACATATTTGAGAGACAACTAGTTATTGTCCTATCGTTTATGAGGATCAAAGGGAAAACTGATGCTGTTCAATCAAGTTATACGTATGCCAAAACTGCCACAAAGAAAAAACCAAGAGATAGCTTATTCTAGAGACAACGAGTTGTTGACTCATATTTATGAAAATCAAAACGAAAACTGGTGCAGAAACCTATTAAATATTTATTATTTTTCATCCACAACAGACCTTTCATTGTACATAAGCACTTAGATCTATTAGTGAACGATTAATTCGACACCAATATAGATATCTACATTGTGGGCTTCACAGCTTAGACTTCCCAGCTTGGCCTCACAGCTTGGCCAACGAGTAATCCATGGCATCCACGAGGAAATCTGTCATCACAAATTCACAATAAGTAAGGTCAGGACCAAAATGAGAAAGAAAGACAATTATTGCTAGTTTGCTTTTTATGTGCTAAAACTCTACCTGCATCTTCCTTAGTGAAGCAGAGGGGAGGTGTTATTCTAAAAACATTTCCATAATATCCACCTTTGCCTATCAGCACCCCCAGATCTATAAACCATGTAGACAAAAAGGGTTAAGAGTAGGTTCGAGACGTGAGCAACATTAATTAATAAATGGAAGTGACTGGAACATTAACATGGAGAAGTGAACACAAACCTTTCATTTGGTCCATTACATGCAAAGTTTCAGTTTTTGCGGGTGTTTTCAACTGACGATCAGTGACCAGTTCAACTCCAAGCATTAGCCCTCTTCCCCTCACGTCCCCGACAACTGAAATCGACAAGTATTTAGCTTACTCTACTTTGCGATTGTTCATGAGGTAAATTCTAGAAAGATTTTATGCTTCATTAATTCGTTTTCAGTCTGGGTTGTTGATCATGGATTCGTGTTTAAGATCTTCTGGCATAAATTGATAAAGAAATTTGATTTTTCCATATGAATAATGGCGCAGAACAAAATTCTCACAAAAAACAAGTATAAGAGAGTTTACCTTCATATTTATCCTTCAGATTCTCACAAAAAACAAGGATAAGAGAGTTTACCTTCATATTTATCCTTCAGGGCAGCGAGTCTCTCTTTGAGATAGGACCCGACAATAAATGCATTTTCCTGAAGCTTTTCTTTTTCAATCACATTCAAAACAGCTAGTCCTGCAGCTGTGCATACAGGGTTTCCACCAAAAGTATTGAAGTAACTGCGGCGAGTTAGGACCTCCGCAATCTCAGGAGTGGTCACCACAGCACCAAGGGGAATTCCATTTCCAATACCCTGCAGAAGCCAAACAACAAAAAAATCAAAACAAAAAACCAGCATTTTATGCATATGCACTCCTCATATGGCGCTTGGTGCTGATGTGAATGGATGATCAGTGAATATTGTGATCTAATTGTACTTATAACCATATACAAAAAGACAGGAGAATCAATGTGCCATAATCCAAAGGAGAATAGGATCTTTGAGTATCTTTTGGAGGGAAAAAGGAACAGAAAGAAGACTAACCTTAGCCATTGTTACTATGTCAGGAACGACACCTTGAGTCTCAAATCCCCAGAAGTGGCTCCCAGTGCGAGCAAACCCAGACTGGACCTCGTCAGCAATACAGAGGCCACCTGCTTTCTTTATACTACTATAAGCAGCAGGCAAGTAACCTGGGGCCAGTTCTACAATCCCACCTACTCCCTGTCATTCATATAGGGCACATTTCTCACTTGGTGCAGATAATAAAAGGGTATTGAAAGGTTTTGGGTTGTTTCTAGATTTGATAATGGAATGCTCAGCTCACCGACACAGGAGCCGAGTATTGTTGTATATATTGAAAGAATCTGTACATAACAAATTACATAACAAACTGGTATACGTGGCAGGCAAAGGATTGCTGCCAGAACAGACAAAAGAAGAGCTAACTAATTCTATACAGAGAGATAATTACATGATTAATTTCAAGCTTTATCAGGTATCATAAAACAGAATCAAACCCAGGTTTCAGTTAGATAGTTTACCTGAATAGCTTCAGATATAAAAGCTGCAACATTTCCCGAAGTTCCAAACTCAATAAGATCCTGGACGTCTCTGGCATACTTCTCCCCATCTGAACCAAATACTCCTCTATATGGGTCTGGGTTTAGAGCATGATGAACTCCACTCTGTCAGAGAAAACGTTAAAGAGTCTTAAGCTAGCCAACATGATTTTTGGGCCCAACATGCCCTAAGGAATCATAGACTAGCAAGCAAACTTTCGAACATGAGCATAACTAGCCCGCAAGCTGTCTATTATTCGTTTATGGCAGGGTTTATGGATTTTTGCTGTAGATTAGGACCAAACATGAGGTCCCTATCATTGTCACTAGTAAACATAGTTCACCAGATATTTATTAGTAGCAAGCACGCTTCCAAACTACGCAAGTAGATGATTATCACGCAACTGAAATGCCACGAAACTTGTATACTTTTTATTTACGGTATGCCTTATACGCTGATTGTTGCATACATCATACTTAAAAAGTCCACCTCGTAAAGTAAAGCCAGTCCAATTATTTTCTTAAAAAGTAGAAATGCATGATGTCAGGTTGTTTCGATTAGCTTTAAAGTGGTAATGAAATTTAAGCATCCTTATACCTTTTTTTTTCCCGTTAAAAAAGCATCCTTATACCTTAATGTGACTCTAACTATGACACGTTCAATTCTGGCTGACTTTTGATGTGTTTAGTATCATAACGTGACTGATAATATGTCACACCCACCATGATGTGACCTTTTCTCGTGCTTACCAACAGGAAGTGGAAATATGGCACGGAATCCTCCTCATTCCAAATACCATCCGTAATTTCATTTGGTCTTTTTAAGGCCAACTCATTTTCCATTTACACCAGATTCTAACACATCCGACGACTATTTTTTTTCTGGGTTGGACCACATCTGAGATGGTTCTCACCAACATTACACAGTTATTTATTTCTTGAACTATGGCCGTTTATTCTCTCTCCACTAAGAAAATAAATGCCCACTGAAATTTTCCCCTGATAAAAACAGGATAAGTAGTATATTCACTAAATTATGATGATATTAAGATCTATATTTTAATAATTATTCTCCATATTTGGATATTAAGTGTTTTTTTAAAAAATGAAGTGATTGAGATTTAACAATACTCAGGATATCATATTAATATTCATCACAGCAATCATCAATGGAATTAATTAGCAATTTATCATAACACGTGAAACCACATGAACATCGGCCAGTCAAAGACATCAACCTAGCTATTCTTAAACTAAATCTATTTGCTACGACAAGAGCAAACTGTTTCTATTAAATGTTATAAAGGTTATGGTAAACAGGGACCACACAAACTTTCAATATATGATCGTTATATTGAGTCGAGTCCCTAATTATTGAGGTCCATACTGGTAGTTTAGTTGATATTTCAGGGGAAATGAACGCATAAAATTTTGGGAAGAAGATTCATGAATTAATAGAATGATAAAACGACAGACGAAGTGGGGGAATGTTACCTGTACGACATTAAATTTCCAGTTGCACTGTGCAGTGGCCCCCATAGTCCCAGCAGCGTTACCATGGTACGCGTTCCTCAAAGATATAATATCATGGCAACCCGTGTACAGCCTCGCTATCATCAGCGCCAACTCATTCGCTTCCGTCCCAGAGTTCGTAAAGAACAACACCTATTACATAAAACATAAAGCCACATATCTTTGAGTCACGAACTAAAAAAACGACAAACGCATATAATGAACTAACCCAAAAAAAAAAAAAAACAGGGAAGGAAACAAAAAGCCAAAAATTTGGTGGGGTTATTGAAATCATGAGTTTTCCATCAAATTTTGAAACATTTCTCTCATGGCAAAAGAAAGTATAGCTATCTTCATCCTTATCATGATAATGGATTTCTTAAGTAAGATCATGCCAACCAGAAAAAACAAAAGAAAAGCCGATACACATCACCATCCTCATCATGATAATGGGTTTTTCTTTCTTTTTTTTTTTTTTGATATTATTATTAAAAGGGTACGCTGGCCTCTAACCAGTTTAATTTTTTTTTTTTTTTCCTTGATGGTTCGGTCATCATGATTTAGACAAACCTTGAGATTTCCGGGCAACTTAGAGGTGAGGGCCTCGGCGAAATCGGCGATGGCGCGGTTGAGATAGAGGATGGTGGAGTGTTGTAAGCGCTTGGTTTGGTTAACGATGGCGTCGATCACATCAGGGTGGCAGTGGCCGCAGCACACCGTCGCAATCCCTCCAAACGCGTCGAGATACCTCCGCCCATTCTCGTCGAACAAGTACTGCATCTTCCCATCCACCACGTTCAACTACCAGGCCCCGAACAAAGCAAATTTAAATTAAAAGCAAAATTAAGTTTATTTATCTCCCACGAACCAAAACGACACAAAATCACAAGAAACGACACGAAAATAACAAAAATGACGCAAAAGTATCAAAAACGACGAGAAATCCGAAGAGGATGAAATCGATTGATTGATTGATCTAACAATGGGAGAGGGAAAGAGACTCACTGGTTTCTGGTAGAAACAGAACATGGAAGGGCTGAGATACTGCTTGCGCTTGGCCAAGATCTCATCGGCCGAGGGACCATCGTACGGCGGAGGAGAGTAATCGAAGGGAGGGATCTTAGGGACGACGACGCCATTGTTGTCGTGAAGAGAAGCTTCTTTCTGAGCTGCATGAGACAACCACCGAGGAAATTGGCCTCTTCCCGATAATACCCTCCTCGCTATGAACCTCTGCATTTTTTCTGTTCTTGATTTTCTCTTGGCTGTTTGGTTTCCGGGAAAATTTTAGCTCTCTCTTTCTCTCAAAATTTTCTTTTTTCGTTTTTTTCACTTCTGTACCCCGAAAATGCTGGGCTGGGTTCTGCCTGATGGTCAGTATGGTATTATATAGGCAATGAGGCGCGTTTGGGCGCGTGCGGAAATGGAGAATGGAGGGAGTGTGGTGGACCTCTGGAGGCCGAGACAGAGTTTATATAAGCCAAGGTGAGAGGGGTAGGATGGTCAATTTATCCGAGAGGTGAAAAAAAAAAAAGGGAAGAAACGAGGCTAGGTTCAAGGACGAGGAGAGGACAGTCTTTTTCCGCATTGTAACTAAAATGTCGTTTTCTTTTTCTTTAATAATTAAAATGCTATAATTTTACTCTGTTACCTAATAATAATATAAAAAAGAAGGAATTAAAATATTGCAGTGAATAAATTTTTTGGGGAATTTTTAATTTTTTGAAAAAAAAATTTAACTGTTAACTTTTTTGTTTTTTTTGGCTAAGAAATTTAACAAATAACTTGAATTCGCAGACATTATTTGATATTACGGTGCATTTATTGCTATTTTTTTTTCCATTTCTCTTCACACTGTCCTTTTAGTAATTCATTAATAGATTTTTCTTATAAAAACATCTATACATGAGATGACATGAATGTACATATTTATTACTAAAAATACAATTTTTTAGTTTCTCAAACATCTTTAGAGGCTCATTATTAATGTCAACTCATACCATATATATGTCTGAGAAACTAAAATAGTTTGATTAACTCTGTTTTACAGTCATATATATTAAGAAATCATGAATTTCGATAATCTAATTTGGAATTATTTTCATTTTTTTTTTTTGAATTTTACGGGTTTAAGTACAATAAATGAAGAACCCTAGTTCTAAGAAGTAACTTAGGAAATCCAACTTCAGAATGAGGGGAAAAAAAAGGGAAAAAAGGAAGGAAAAGATATTGACCGTGGCCTAATCTATCAAGTCTAATTAGTTAGTTAATTCTGTTAGAAGCAAAAACAATATTTAATTATCTTCGTATGTACTAAAGTGAGCTTTTTCAAGAAGGCATAAGGTTAAAGAATAAGAAGATAAAAAGGGTAAGAGATATCATGGAATAATAGAACAAATTCTCATTTTAATGGAGGTAATTACTAATTTTGGAATTAAAGTACATTTAAAAGGTATAATTTTAATGACGCGTATCTTTAGAAAATATGTGGGGAGATAGAAAGAGAGTTGATAATAGAGCTACCATTTCCTTAGATGCATTTATTTAATTTTGTTAAAAAAAAAAAAAAAAAGAGAAAGAAATGTATGAATTTAGAAACTGCAAAACAGTATACATACTACATATACTACATAGTGTTTTAGCTGAGATAAAAGTGTAAGCTAGTTCTTTCTTTTCTTCTTATTCTTATTTGACTATTCTTCTTAAGATTTTTTTGAAAAATATAATTAGCAACAAGCTTTCCGCACAATTTTTTTTTTTTTTTAAAGAAGATTGGAGTATATAATCCAAGTTTTGATAGTTAAAAGTAGGGAAAATAACACCAAATTCACGAGTTTTCGGTTTTTTGTTAAGAACTTTGTAATTTGAGAAATTATGCTCCGATGTTTGAAATTCAATTTTTTTTTTCATTTTTCAAATACTTCTTTGTTCAACACAATTAGTGAAAATTAATGAATAAAAATGTGAACTAGACACTGGAAATTTTAACCGATCAAATACAATTCTAAAATACTACGACCAATTAATAAAAAAATTTGTGACAAGTTGTATCACGGCTACTTCAATAACAATATATTATATTGTTTGGTTAGATATTTTAGGTTTCTTTTATTTTGTTTAGTTTTCTAATATTTATGAATGGTGAATTTTTGATCAATTGTGTTCAAAATGAAAAATATGAAATAGATTATAAAATTAAGGGCATGTTACTAATCCGTAATAAAGAGGACGGTAAAAAAAAAAAGAAAAAAGAATTGGAAGAGGAAATAATAAATAAAAATTTAAGTTATCTTTTATTAATTCAACCAAGTATATGAACTACTGACCAAAATTTGTTTCATAAATGCATACATAAATACATGAATAAATGAGAAAGGGAAACAAATCTCTAATATATTCTCTTTACTGTTACGATATATATTACAAATTAGTAAATATGACTCCAAAGTTCGAAGTAATTTCTAAATATACATGGTTATTTTTANACAAAGGAAAACAATCCAATTTAATTCTGATTCCGAAAATAAACAACCCTATCTTTTTCTTTTTTAGGTTCATAAACTATAATTAGAACGTTCCTATAAAAGAAAAGAAAAACTCAGTCTTATATAAATTTTCAGCTATCGAGCTCAATCTACTTTACGGTGTATTGTGTCATCAATTTTAGATATTACCCAACTGTTATATGAGTGTAAGAAAAATAATTCAGCTCATATGTGTATTCACTTATGTACTTGATCATGACTTATTCTTTTAATACTTTTTAGTAATTGTATTAGAGACACAGAGTAATTCTTAAACTAACTGCCGTAAGTTTGAATTGATTTCAATTATATTATATTTATCTTGAACTCCTCGTATAGTTTTTGACTTGATTTCAGTTTCTAACATTTGACGGTATTTGTCAGACTCTGACAGTTTAAGTTATTTGGTCATTTTTCGTTGACAAAAGGCGACGAAATCACATATGGGTTGACACTGCTTGGGATTTGTTTTTGATGATACAATGCTGATTTCCATTTATTTGTCCTAATTAACTATATGAGCATTGAGTTACTAGTTTCATTTTTTCAATTGTATGAGAGAAAATGTACCTGTGAAAATGCCCACGCGCATTTCACCTGCTTTTCTTTTTTGGAACAAATTAACAGATAAGTTATAGAATGACCCAATATGCAACATATGAGAATTTCTTTAATCTTCCTTGCCATTGAATTTTCTTTAATTAAAAAAAAAAGAAGAAAAGTTTATGAGAGGTTCCCTAATTAATATTGATTTTATTATTTGTTTTAAAAAGATAGCGGCTTAAACAACGCATGGATTATTGTTCAGTTAATTGTACACATTGATAACTACATTCCTTTTAATGTAGAAGATCTTAATTAATTAAGATTCCCTACTTTTTAAAAATAAATAAATAAGAGAAAGAAAGAAAGAATAAAATAAAAATAAAAAATTCAAGAAACTTTTATTATAATTAAAATTGAGAGGGCAGTAAAATATATGCTGAACTTTATAAAGCAAGAAATATGAGAAAACAAAAATGTAATATTTTTATAAGAATTTTACAATGTTTTAGCATATTTTTATTCACTTACTTTTCAAAATTAATTGTATTATACACTTAAAACCAAATTTACTAATTTTTACCGTACGCATATTTTTTTATGCCGAATTTATTTTTTGTAAATAAAAATGTCTGAGTAAGCCGTTAGTATTATTAGCAATTCAATTCTTTCTTGTAATGTTTGTGTTTACTAGTGGGGCTTATATAATATGTATAGATACAAACTAAAAATTAATTCATGATTTATGATTTTATTCCCCCTGTAACTCGTAAGCTAGCTAAGTTTTTTCTTATTCTTTTTTTCTTTTAAGTGATGCTTAATTAATGACCTTTAACTTATTATAAATTAAAGAAAAATATTTCACGCACTTTGAGAGTTGAACTTTTAACCTACTACCCAGTTCCCACCTTACTCTACTCACTGAGCTAACCCTAATGGGCAGAATAGCTTAGTTTTGGTGCCTTCATTTGACTATAAATTTATGTGAAGGACAATTTTTTACTATTTACATATTTTAAGTTAAAAAGTATTAAATGATAATAAAGAAAAATATATGCTTTCCAATTGACTTATTAAGAAATTCTTAAGACGTAGTAATAGCATCACTCTCTTTTACTCTATAGTAATATATGAACTAATTAGTGGGGTCTACATGTCAAGTAAGAAAATTAGAAAAAGGAGAGTGAATTCAATTAAGACATATAGTAAAAATATGCTAGAAAGTTACCAAATATGAAAACGAGAAAGTACTTGTTGTGATAAAATATAACCTTGTCAAATCAGGGTACCAACCTTAATTTGTGCTCTTTTTCTTTCCAGAAAAAATAGAATGATGTCGTTCATAAATCTACATAGCATATAACAAGATAACTTCACACATGTCTCTATCTAAAACACTACAATATATATATATATATAGGGTGATGTTTCAATGAAGTTTTTTGTTTTTGCTCCATAGATGGGTACTCTAACTTGGGCCATTAGATTTTAATCTAATGGTTATAATAATATTAGTAATTTTATAAAAAAGAAAAATCTAATTAATATGTGTGTATATATATATAGAGTGATGTTTCAATGGAGTTTTTTTTTTTTACTCCATGGATGGGTACTCTAACTTGGGCTATTGGATTTTAATCTAATAGTTATAATAATATTAGTAATTTTATAAAAAAGAAAAATCTAATTAATATGTGTATATATATAGAAAATTATTTATGATTAAAAATATTGACAACCTGTTTATGACCTATGAGTTGAATTTTTTTTTTTCAATCATCTTTCTATTATTTTTTTTTTTGTTTTCATTCCCATTCCATGTTTGTTTCCTATATTTTTATTTCATTCCCTTTCATGTGTATTATTTTTAGAAATATATCAATACAATTTGGACAAGTGAACAATTTGGACTTATATTCTATTTGTTATGTGTATTATTTTTAGTTGTCCCTTTCTTTCCTTTTTTTTTTTCACTTAACGTGTGTTATAAAAAATTACTTTTTAATAAAAAAATCAACCATTTTTGATTAATGATTTGAAAATTATTGATTAAAATATTATTTTTGCATATTTTTTTTATTAACTATCAAATTTGTTGATAATGGAATTTCGGCAAAAAAGAAGGGCAAATAAAATTAATAGTTTATGTTGATTATAAAACTGAAAGGGGCGATATGGACCAAATAGATTACTTGATTTAACTTTCATCAATGATCCAAGAAAAATTTTATGTTACCCAAATACTTTCTAGGCCAGGAAATTTCTTAGTGAATTCAATCAATCAAATAATTGAAGGATAGTCACTGGAGGATTGACAGAAAATTTAGTCTGGGTTGAAGATCCTCAAGGCTATAATTGTAATTTCTTGGCTTTTATCTTTCTTTATTTTTGTTTATTTCGTTTTCTCCAAATACGGCTTAATCGTAGTTATATTAGGAGGACAGGTGACAAGTTGATAGTAACGAGACAGAGTTTGGCACAACATATTGAGACAGAGGATCTCATTTCGGATCTGTGGCCTTCAAAAAAAAAAAATAATATTGAAGCATTTAATTAATAAATAATAGCGTTGCATTTATATGGACTATATGGAGGCCATGCATTTAATTTGGTCACGACCCCATGCATAATTTTTTTTTTTTGATAAAAGACTACTTATAATTTGGTCGTGACATGAGGCCATGAATTTAAAACTAATATTCCAATCATTTAATTAATATGGAGATATGGATTTTATTAAATTTGAAAACCAATGTTCGAATTTTCTTACCCATATAATAGACAATAGAATTAAAAATGTATTTCTATAATTTGTCTCATACTTTGTCCTAAAAAAGTTAATATAATTTGGTCCTATACAATTAGTGAGAGTTTATTTTAAATAACAAATACATGCAACTATAAATTTACTTTTTTTAAAAAGAAAAAAAAAAGAATACATCACTTTAGCTTAATATCATCTATTACAAAATGAAATGAATAACCATAATGAACCTTAAAAAAATAAATAAAACAAATAATCATAATTTAAACTGGTTTTTTCTTTTTTATATTATATCATACAATATAATCTATATTAGATCATTTAAATTCACATGATAGCATAATATTTAAAACAATGAAAACGTCATTGAAGAGTTAAAAAAATGTTGGTACATATATATATATTTTTTAACAAAATATTATTTGCCTTAGTAGCCTAGTTATCAATTTAATGTATTATACATAAAAATGCTTACTTTTGAATATACAACCCAATTACATTGTTCTATTAAATTTACACGAGAACATAATATTTAAAACAATAAAAACGTGATTGAACAGTTAAAAAAAATGTTAGTACATATTTTTTGTTTTTTTTAACAAAATATTATTTGCCTTAGTTAGTAGCCTAGTTATCAATTTAATGTATTGTATATAAACATGCATACTTTTGAATATGAAAACCTAATTATATTCATATGTATATATGGTAATTTTAAATGAAAAGAACAAATATACATCATCATTAATGAATTTTAAAGATGATTAATTTTAGAAAAAGATTAAAGTAGAATGAAATTAATAAGAGAAAAAAAATAGTAGAAGTACCTATAGATGTCATTTTTCAATGAAATTTATAAGTAACTTTACTTTATACATAGTTCTATAGTTGAGTGTTTTAGTTCACATCAATTGATTAAAATCCAAGACATGTATCAATAGATTAGAACTATGAATTTGCATCTAGCGGAAAATGGTAGTTTAAATAAGCTTTGATCCAAATATTACTCATTGTAGCTATTTGGTTGAGTAATAATATGTTATACTCTACATGATCACTTTTTCTAATATTCAGAATTATCAAAATAGTATACAGGTAGCTCTGCTCACTCTTCGTTGCTCTCAAGAAAAAATGATATGAGTAAAACTAACTTGGGCTAAAATGATTTTTTTATGCATTCTTTTGAAATTAACTTTTTTAGGAGTATTAAAGATATCTTGACCTATAGTCAAGATTTTCTTAACCATCAAAAACTCTTTAATATCATAATCAAGAATCTCTTAATTATAGGGTTAAGATCGAGGCATTGACATTTCTAAAAATGTCATTAGAAAAAATTTGTAAAAACTCTTTTAGGCCCAAGTTAGTCACACCTATAACATTTTCTCTTACTCTTAAAATGTGTCTAATAGGCTAATGGGTTTTTTTGGCCTTTAGAACTATTATTATTATTATTATTATTATTATTATTATTATTATTATTATTATTATCATGGAGTCATAAATAGGTGCAAGCATTAAAAAATTTGCCTTGATAAGGAGTCATATATGATATTTTTATAATCTTAGTCTACGTATATATATGCATTAAATTCATTTTTATAATTTCAGAATAGATTAAACAATAAAATACTACCTTTAAAAAAAATAATAAAATTCTAACCATGTATTTTTTTTTCGAGGGAACTAACGTTTTTTTTTTAAGCATAACTAACGTTATTTTTTTTTTAAGAAACTAACATGAATTTTTTTTTATCATAATTAATGTGTATTTGGTCCCGAAAAAACAAAACTAACTAATTTTTATTTGGTAAAATTTGAAAACGTGGATATCCTTAAAACAATAATTAAAAAAAAAAAGACCAAAATGTATCTCAAAAAATATTATCAAAACACTTTCAAAAAAAAAATCATATATATCAAAATATTAAATAATAATAATTCTGATTAAAAATAATTCCTTAAAAAACTATTCCAAATTATTTTCCTTAAAAAATCATTCCCAAATCTTATTCCTAATTCAATGGAAAGAGAATTCTCTAAAAAATTAGAATGGGAATGGTTGTAGATGAAAATGACTTGCTAACTTGGTCAAAGTACCCATCCATGGAGCAAAAACAAAAAACTCTATTGAAAAATTAGAATGGGCATGTTTCAATAGGGTTTTTTGTTTTTGCTCCATGGATGGGTACTTTGACCAAGTTGAAAATGACTTGCAATAGCAAGTCATTTTTATCTACAACCATTCCCATTCTAATTTTTTAGAGAAT
>JXTC01000052.1:921164-932598 GCA_002914845.1 Trema orientale
AAAAGCCCGCAGTACAAATGCCTAAAATATTAGGGTACCGATAACAATGTTTAGTATTTACCATTTAATATTGAATTCAAACCTCTAAAAGGTGCTTTTAGGCTATCAGCTTTGAAAGCCAACAATTTAACTGTAAATTGTCATGCCAAGCAGATTTAAATTATCGTCTCATACTAAATGTTTTTCCCGTGGTTTAAGTATACTGATTAAAAATTGTATAGAATATCGTTCAATTCAAAGGACAAAAGTGGTAATTTATATATAAAAAATTGATTACAAATGACATGATTAACATGTGTGACCAGATAGGAAGTGACCAAGAAAACCCACTTGTTCATGGGTTTTCCCGTCAGTATTAAAAAAATGAAAGGAAGAATACTCAAATAATTGAGATTAACTGGTAGGATAGTTTTATTGTAACTATATATTTTGGATGACATCTTAAGTCTGAATATCTCCCTTTCCAAATCCAAAATAAAATAAAATAAAATAAAATAAACAAATATATTGTAAAAACAAATATATTGTACTTAATTTAGCTTAAGGCCCAATAATGTATTAGATAATTGGTGGCTTTTGTGGCGTGAAATACTTACTAGTAATTCGTGATTTTGAAAGGTCAGATCAATATTAGAATTTACAGAAATTTATTAAAATTTGATGAACACCACCGAAAAATTTCATAGTACATGATGAAGAACAGAGACTGTGTATTGGTGGGCACCATATATATAAAGGAGGCATTATCATTTGACCCTATTTAAAGAGTTAAATGGTGAAAAGTAGGAAAATTTTAAACCAGTTACATAAAGCTCCTTTATTTTATTTTATTTTAGTTTTAAACCAAAAATTGAAAACCCAATATAATATGCTTGTTGATTTTAGCCATTTCACTATAACTTCTCTCACCCTCACTTTCTGTTTTCAAAATTCACCAAGAAGGCACTACAACTCACTGTAACAAGTCATTACATAGGAATCCAAACCAACTCCAAGAATTCAAGTATTTTCCTTTCATATAATATATGTATGTATATATTATCTTGTATTATTTGCATACTCGAAACTCATATTTAATTTTTAAATCGAGTTTAAGCATGACATAGATTTGAGAATATAATAGGCGTTAATTCATGACTTTTTTAAGTAATTTGAACACATATATATATATGGGCACCAGTTCAGTAGATATTTTTTTTTACTTATTCATAGTTATTGTTTTGCCTAATTAAAATTAGTCACACACGTATTTTCATAGTAAAATGTAGAGAAAGAAAAATATTAAATAATAGATATTTATTTTTATTAATATTTTTTTCTGATTACTCAAATTATGACAGCTTAGAATATGATCCAAATGGCTAAGAAAAAAAACACCTATCGATAAGTTAAAAAAAAAAAAAAACCTACTGGATTGAGAATATATATATATATACAGATAACAATTAATTTTTTCTTGAATATCATCTTGTATTGATGAAGTTACTCTTGACTTTGTGTTTCTAAATGTATTTAAAGAGAAAAAGATAATTATTCGACCTTAGTTGAATAGGTTCAACTGTAGTGTAAAATGCATATATTGAATTTGCGGTTGTAGATGATGGCTCAACCCTGGTGGAAGTTGAGCAAAATATTAAGAAGTGAAATCACCACGGTGGAATATATCTATTCGACTTCTTTAGGTATGGCTCAACGATGGTAAAAAAATTTCAACTAGGGGTAGAATTATTATGAGTTTTTTTTTTTAATAATAATAATTTCATAAAGATAATGTGGCAAATATGTCTTTTTTTGATAAGACTGTTTAAAGATAAATTTCTATCATTAGCAAAGTATTAGTTGGCGAATTACCAAAAAAAAAAAAAAAAAAGCATTAGTTGGCGAGTGAGGAAATGTTGATTAACATAAATACTAAAAGTAAAGTTGTGACGTTACTGTGTATTTTGAGCTGTTGTGCTTGTGTTTTCGTTAGCATTAGAAATATTTTCTTGTCACTTTTGGGAATATCCAGTTTCAGTTTCCATGGTAATTGATATTTAAAGAATCGATATAAACTAAGCACATTGATCACTTGTGAGCGCATCTTTCATGTTAGTGTTATTATATATGCTACATGTTCTTATCATGATGATATCAATATAGTTTCTAGGATTATGACCATAGTACGAATTTATGTGATTAATAACAGCTAGGATTTGATAGTACTAGTTATATTGGACGGATCATGTTTAACAGGTATTTTCAGTGAAGCTATGTATATTTTCAAAGTGGCCACAAAATCTTTGTTTTATTTGTACAATCCGAGAATCATTTTCTAAAGTTATTTTTCATAATCTAAAACTATCAATCAATATTGCATAAGTAGGAGAATATTAGAATTTAACTATTTGTGTAATCATTAATTGAGCTTTTGTTTTATCAAAAATAGATTAAACTATAGCTTAACTAATGCCTGAAGACCCACTTTGTTACTTATGATTATAATCAAGAATTGGGCTTAGCGGATCTCGTAGGCTTTGTACCAATTAATGATATAATGAGCTATTGTAGTTCTTTTAGAGTTTCATAAAACCTCTATATAAAGTTCATCATGGTAGGTTAGGTCCTCTCACTTCTACGTACAACTTAGACACACTTACTCCATTAGTAGCCGTCTTGAAAAGTTAGGAGAAAGTTGAGGAAGACCTAAGCTTGACATGTGCGTTTGTGTATGTAGTTTTTATCTAGTAGAATCATTCAAAGCTTATTATTGCGCTAATCTTATCTCATAGATTTAAGAGGTATTTATCTGTTAATTTCACAATTTGTGTTATACATTAATATGTGAATTAAAGCTAATTTTTCTAACAAAATAACCATATTAATTGGTATAAAATTCTTACGGGTGTGTGTGAATGTATGATAGGTGGCAGGTTCGAATCCTAATTAAGTATGTTTATGCATTAAGTTCATAATAAAAAATTTTAAAAAATAATGGATAACCGTATTTACCAGTATCCATTCTAGCTGTCTAGCACAGAAACATGAACGGGTTATACAATTAATTATTGTTGTATTTTATATAAATGTTTTTTTGGGGAGAACTGTCTGTACTGGGTATCATATATTTGGCATTACTTTTCGACATTAGTCCATATAATTTTCACCATAAATTTACACTAACTTATGCATGTGATAATGTTTTTAACCGCATAATTTTAATGAATTTGGTTACATATTAGCGTAGGGGATAATATCAGAAAAAATCATCACGTTTTGCCGTTGAGCAAAAAAGTTCTCACCTTTTTTACTACTATCAAATAAAGCATTCTATTTGTATTTTTTTAATCAAATCTTACTAGATATATGTATCAAAATTGTAGTTAAAATTGTTAAAAGTTAATATTTTTAATTTTTGAAATCAGATAACATAATTAAAAAAAAGAATTTTTGTGTGTTTAAAGATCTATTTCGGTCTGTGCAAGTTTTTTGAGAAAAAAATAGCCCTTTTTAAATAGAAAAAATGAGCCTTCTTAACAAAATATATAGACGTTTTCAAAAGGTCGTTAAAAGAATATATCACTAGTTGTTGGAATAGTGGATAAACCTGGTCGCCACTTAATTTAACAAAGCATATACTAAAATAATACCTGGTTTCAATAATTTTTTTAAAGAAAAAAAAAAAGAAGAATGAATCTGGTCGAAAATTTGGACTAGATGAAAATTACATACATGTCTTGTCCAATCAATATGATATCATCTTTAATTTTGGAACCATTAACATGGTAGGATAATATAGTAGCTAGGCTTGCTTTGTGGGGGTATGCAACTAAATTTTTGTGCACTAACTTATGTGATAAATCAATGGACAGAACATTTTTTAAAGTAGAGACTTTTTTGAAGAAATAAAATAAAATTGTGTTGAGTTGTGTAATTGTGTGGTTATGTGTTACCACATCAATTATAGCACAATATTTTATTAAAGATTGTGGTTTCTTTTCCTAATAGTACTCTTGAAGATCTTTAGCAATAGGCATGTTGGTGGTGTCGTTTTCCAAGGGTCATTTATTGGTTCTCACTTCCAAATTTAAAATGACTAGCCTTGAAGACATGATTTAAAAAAATTGGTTTAAAAACAGAAACTTGCGATTTGCAAGAACATGTTATGTTGGTAAGTTGTTTTCTAAAATTTTGATACAAAAACCAAAGCAAAACCAAGAACATAATATGTTATATCAATATCATTTTAATGAAAGCCGAAAGGTAAAGGCCTGATTCGAAAACCAATTTTCAAAACAAAGTTGCCAAATGCCGAGTTCTCGAGCTTTCTATCTTTTGTTTTTAAAAAAATCATAACACTGGCATGATTATTTGATTATTAGAGTCAGGTTATAGTTATATATATCTAAACAAATGAAGAAAATTTGACGGTCCAGAATCATTCAATTTTTTTTTTTGGGCGCGTCTACAGTAGGGGCGCCCCTACATAGGGCCCTGTCTATTCACCGTTGAATGGGAATCTGTATATAAATAGATTCTCCACAGATTCTCGTTATTCCCCACAGATTCCCATCCAACGATAATTAAACATGACCCTACGTAGGGACGCCCCTACCGTAGCCATCTTTTTTTTTTTTCATTTGTATATATAGTTTTTTGTTTTTTCTTTCATTGCATTAATTATATATAATCAACTATTTAAAAGAAAACCTTATAGACAAGACACGCTAAAGTAAATGATGCTGGCAATAATGAAGTCATAATATAATATATGTTTCTTTCAATAATATGATCATGGATTTTAATATAAGCACAAAACAAGTCATGATTGATAAGAATAATGGCTTTCCACATCGATCCATTACGTGTTTTCTGCATAGGATTTCCACATCCCCATTCCTACTCGTAAATTTAGTATAAAACAATGATATACGCGATATCCCATTAAGAGGACATCATGATCTTTTGCCTTTGGACAATGTAACTTGAACGCAAGAGATCAGATAAAGATCGATCCATGTCATAATTAGAAAAATTTATAGTTTTAAGTGTCAAATTTCTTATTAGAGAAGAAATCTTTTTCATAAGCCTTACTTGATTATACGTACTCTTTTTTTTTTTTGGGCCTTATAGGAATATGACCAAATTGTAGACCCAATTTAAGTAAATATCTCTTTATCAAATATTATAGCAAAATGTCTAGTATATATATTAAGTGTAAAATTTTATATGCCAAGTATAAAATATTCTATATCTAGTATATTTCAGTACAGTAACTGAAATTAGTAGATAAACATATTTACCAAGTATAAAAATATATATATATACACCTAGACATTTAGTCATAAAATTTAAAAAGTGGACATCTACTTAATCAAATTTAAAATATTGGTCATCCACTTAAATTTCTCTATTTTTTTTGGAGGTATATGTGTCCTTATTTTTCTTTATTTAAATAAAATTTAAAAGGTCCCAAATTTATTTAGTATCACTGGATTACTAATAAAGCTGAATATTCCCGAGCCAATTGAGGCTGAAGGTCAACACTTTCGGCCCAAGCCCAAACGCCAATTAGTTTGCATCAACTTGCTAACTTCCTTTCTCCCAACTACCAGAAAAGTGATGTCGTATGTCTACCACGTCACCAGAAAAGCGACGTGGAAAACATACGACGTCGTTTTTCTGGTGACGTGGTAGACATACGACGTCGCTTTTTTGGTGATGTCGTATGTCTACCACGTCGCTTTTCTGGCGACGTGAAATCTAAGACTTTTAACGGGACCTGGATAGACGTCGTTTCGTTGAGCGACGTCACCAAAAAAGTGACGTGAAATTTTATTTTTCTTGTAGTGGCTACAGCCTACACAGTAACACAAATTGCTTTTATTAACATTTTGGTTGTAGTAACGATGTGGAAAAAGGAGAGATATCCTGCATACAAAGTCATAAACCTGCTAGTTAATTAATATATGCCCCAGCCCCCAAGTATGCATATATAATTTCCCAGCAAAAAAAAAAAAAGTTTGTATATATAATTAACACATATATAGATGCATGCATATATAATCGCCAGAGTCCACTACCTCCAATCAGAATCCAGATTATTATTAGGCAGAATCTTATCTTCGGTTACTCCCAAGCGATTCCTTGCAGACGTGGCTCAAATATATAAGTATTTGTCCAGTTCTTAGCTTATCCTGTTTCAATCATTTAATTTTTAAAGAAGCTTTCATATTATTAAACATTAGAATTAGAATATATGGATTGTATAGTAAACCGACGTAACGTACTGACAACGTATAATAGCCTTATAGTGAAAACTATAGTATAAATTAGTGCTTCTAAATACAATTATTTAAACTGAACCAGTTATTTATTGAAGCTTGAAAGTGAACCAATCGAAACAGTTGAAGTGCCAGCCGAAACTTCTAGACAACATTTTAAACACTACAATTTGTAATCGGCGGGTAACGAAGTACTATTGTATAATGTAATACGCAAAAGCAATTTTTGGGACAAAGGATAACCAAAGTATAGAAAACGTATGACATTGTTTTATGTCGTTAATGATTGGAATTAAGTCGTGCATATACGTCAATCAATTAATGTAATTGAACTAACTTATTGATAAATTTAAAATCATAGAACCGAGGAAAAACAAAAGAGTTCCTTTCAAAGCATAATTCTCTAATTTGGCAAAACATAGTATCTAACCAATTAGGGAGACCCCAACATTTAATACTTAGGTTTCCAAGTGATAACAACTGATGTGCATGTGAAAACCGTAGGGCGGTGGAGAATGACTAAATAGTTATGTAATTCATTAATAACGAGAGAACCATCAACTTTTGTTTAATTAGCAATTTTTTTTAACCTCTAATTGGAGTTTTCGCTAAATGCTCATTTATTCACATGCATCTAATATCATATACGTTCTTGATCAGAAATTAAACCGCTATAAATAAGGCTATTGTTAGGAGGCAATCAATGGTGTGTGGTATTTGAAAAATGGGTTATACTTGAAAGTATTAGGAAATGGCAAATGTAGGAACTTTTGGGCAAAAGATTAAATTTTTATACCATTTTTTATGATGATTTGTCTACGACTAGTTAATATTATGATAACCGGTCAAAAAAGGTCGTCTTGAAAAATAGTAATAAAAAAATTATTTTCACCGAGAGATACTCTTACCTAAGATTCCAATCTCTAATAAAAGAGTTCACACTTCTATTAGTAATAAGTAGTATAGTACTAATGGTCCCGAATATGTATTTTTCTTATGAAAATTCTTATTTGTTTTAACGCAATAATGTGGAAGGTTCAAAAAGTTTCTGAAGGCAATATGAATGGCAATGACGGTGATCTTTTTTTCTCCAATGTGGGCTACTATAATTATTCCTCTCAACTTAATTCATCTTGCGTATACTCAAATTATTTCCTTTAGTGACACCAACGGAAAACACATTTCATGAGTCACATTGAGTTAGACAAACTATTTAGACTGACACTGACATACATTTACATTTATATATGTATATATATCATCAATCAGCCATGTTATATGTCTCCAATATATTAATCCACTTGCTGTCGATAATTAATAAATATATATTTATTTGTTTTTTAAAGTCCTTATCAATCACATTCATAATGACTCAGAGAAAAATGCCCTGCTGCTTTATTGTAATGTAGTTCATGAAAGATTCCACCGAATGCTTAGTGATTTATACTCGAAGAAACAATATGGGATCCACATCAATTCCACAGAGCGTTTAAACAAACATAAAATGTAGAGCTACACGTTTTTTCCTCTTCACACCCCTCATTTTACTAGTTATTAAATAACGTAAATAACTTTATAAAAAATTATATGAATTGACATCAATAATAATATTAAAAATTTAGAATCCTTTTTTATTGAACTTTTTTTTCCTTCATATACCCCCTTAAACTGATAATCAAATCATTAAAAAAAAAAAAATTCTTAAGCAATCAATTTATTTTTAGGTGAATACAAATTTTTATAGTCGTTGAAAAAATTATTATAAGTTCCCAATTTTATCTATCTCTTTTCATAATTCTACCTTTCTTCTTAATTTTCAAGAATCCTAAAAAATATTTAAGAGCTCTAACTTTCTTCTCTAGTTTTTATGAACCCTAAAAAAAATACTCAAGAACTCTAAAAAATAATTCAAAAAACTTTATCTCTCTATGGTTCTTAAAAACTCTAAAAAAATAAATTTAAGAACTTTATCTTTCCAGGAAAAATATAGAATGATTAGTATTTTGAATCCTAAAAATTTGGTCTATCTATCTTGATTTATAACATGAGTTTTTGTCAAAAAAATAAAAGATCGAAGAAGATCGAGACGAAGAATTTTAAGACAAATGGGTAGACAGAGAAATTTCACTTGTTTTTTTTTTTATTTTTTTTACTCATGGTCAATTTTGGAATAAGAAAAATTAAAAGGGGGTGTATTAAGAAAATATTTAAGTTTTAAATTTCAAAGCAGGATCTATTTAAAAGAGGAATGGAGAGAGAAAAAAGAGCAATGGCAATAGAACTACCAAATAAAAAACGTGCATCAATTTTCTTCCATTGAACTCCAACGTTGAATTTCGTTGTATCTGTGAAGAAGATGGGCTTCATTAGCTCCATATACATAGAAAGGAAATTAATGAAGAAAAATTCCTATAATTAAGAAAAAACCAGAGCTTTTTCCTTGAGTTTTGAAAGGATTAATTTGTACACTTTCTTTCGACAAATATATATTGAGAAGAAAATATCTCATCTTAGTAATTAAACATATTTATATATAACTAAAAGGAGGCGCGAAAATGCTGTTCATCCCCTCCGCTTTCACTGTACAAAAAAACAGTACCGTTTCTTTTTTTTTTTTTTTGCCTTTGGGTGGTTGGACGATTTTGCCCTTGGAATTGCTCTCTGTGGTAGCAGTGTGGATGTGGTTTTTTTGTCCTTTCGGTTTTGTTATTTGTGATTTGCCGAAAATACCCTTCTCTATTTGTTTTGTGTGGGGGATTGTATGAGGTTTTTTTGTCATTTCAATAGTGCTTTGTTGTCTCCGCCAACTCTTTGTCTGATGGGATTCATTTAGATGGTTGGACGCTTCTGCCATTGGGATTACTCTCTATGATAATAGTGTCTGTGTGGTTTTTTTGTCCTTTCAGCTTTTGTATTTGTAGTTTGGCGAAAATGCCCTCCTCCGTTTCCTTTGTGTGAGAAATTGTAGGTGGTCTTTTCGTCATTTGGCCGCCACTTTGGTCTCTCCGCCAGCTCTTGGTCTGATAGGGTTTGGACCATTGTTGCTTTTTGTTATTTGGCTCTCCTTTTTGTTAGGCAACTGTTCATCTCCCTCTCTCTATTCCCAGATCTCTTCTCTCTAACTTCCTCCGCCTCTGAGCATGGGTATCCCTCTTTTCTCTCTTTGTCCGATAGCTTCTCTATATTCCATTTTATAAGGGTCATTTCTTCCTTATTATTTTTACCCCTTTTCCCACCTTCTATTTTCCGATTTTTTTTGTGCGTTGATTGCTTCTCTTCTGCTTGGATTTGAGGTCTGGTACGTTGTGTGGTGGCCTCCTCTCTCTCTCTGGTATTTTTTTCGTTTGAAACTCTGTTCTTTAGAAATTATATTTTATTTTGCGTGATGTTTGTTGTATTTGTTTGTTAGATTGTATTCAGGTTTCATCTTTGCTGATCTATAAAATTGCTAATATTTTTCCCAATTTCTTCGCCATGAAAATTCACGAATCATGTTCTAGAGCATTCTCAGAATGATTTGTCCTTTGTTTTTTTTTTTAATTTTCTCCTGTTTGACATCTGTTGACCTTTTCTAACTTTTTGGGTGTTGATTCTTCCTTCTATTTTCGGTTTACATCATCTGTTAGTCTGTGTTAATGATGTCAGAATTGGTGTTTAATATTATATTGATATTTTGTTATTATTCACATTTGGAAAGAAAAAACAAAAACTGACAAAAAAAACAGTGAGTCGACTAAAAATATCTGAGTTTCGTGTTACTCTTTTGACCGTGGTTCTTTTTTCCCCTCCCTTCCACATATGTATTATTAACAGATTTTTTTGCTATTGATCATTATCCCAATTTCTGCTTTATATGATCTGTAGGTTTACATTTATGGGTTGAGACATGATATCTTCTTATTATGTAAATTGAAAGAAAGAAAGAGGAGTAGAAAAGCCAAAATTTTGTGTTCAATAAGCCTCTGACTCTTTGTTCTTTTTCTATTCCTTTAGAGATTTTTTGTCGGACATTTGTTCATCCTTTCCGATTTTTTTAGTATTGATTATTGTGTGATATCACTAGATTTTTTTGGTGTTAATCATTATGCTGATTCCTGCTTTGAATGATCTATTGGATTACATTTATGAGAAGAGACCTGTCATTTAATGCTTACTTGATATTTCCTGATTATTCAGATTAGAAAAAAAAAGAATTAAAAAAAAAGAAAATCAAAATTTCGTCTTCAATAAGTCTCTGAGTCTACTTCCTTTTCCTTTTTGAGTTTACTTAATAGATGTATTATTATTTGCGTGTTAGCTTTATGTACTGCCATGTGTCCAGTTTGCTTTTCATAATACTTTTGATGCCTATTTTACAACTGTTTAATTATATATATACTGCAGTGATTCATTGTATTTTCTATATCCTACCCATCTCTCTCTCGGTTGCTCCCAAAATTCTCTCTGTATTTATTACTGGCTTCTTTAACCGTGCTTACTATAGTTTTATCCCTTATCTTGCTCTTTGCACAACCTGTACCTGTCTGAACTTGGTTTCCAAGGCTTTTTGTTAGCACTGTATCAGGTACTTTTAATATTTGTTATGATCTGTTGTGTATGTTATTTAATTTCTCTGAGTTATAACTAACTTTTGTTCTGTTCTTAATGAATGCGAATACTATATATAATATCTGCAATATATAGACATTTATTGTTTTTGTTGTTGTAATAAATGTTATCTACTTTTAATCATATTATTAAACTCTGTTGTTGGTACTGAATTCAGTTCGTTTTACTGTATTGTTTGTTAGTAGCCATTGTTTCAGTATTTATGTTTGTATTTTTGTCCTTGCTTTCGGACTTTGTTAAATTCTGCTATGCTCTTTACTGGTGTGTACTGTTCCTATTTACATCTCTTTAGTCCTGGATTAGAAATCAGAAAATGTTTCGATGTTCTGTTATAGCTTTTTATGTCTGATATTATTTCTCTTTTGTTCTTTCGTCGAATATTTGTATCTAGCATTTTTTCTTCTCTTTTTCTATCTCTCTCTCTCTTTCTGTCTCTGTGTGTGTACGTTAACTGTTAGTCTCTGTTTGTTCTGTTTTCATAGTTGTTCAAGTATATACTATGCAATAAACAGGTTTCGTTGTACAGATAGGAACAACATTTTAGCCTTTCTTTCTTCCTGCCT
>JXTC01000052.1:938780-952072 GCA_002914845.1 Trema orientale
ATTCCAATAGGTATAAATTAAACACCAGAATACAAGATGAGACAGGATTCACCGTCATCACAATTTTTGGAAAAGCAGCTCAAGTTCTGATCAAAAAACCATGTTCAACATTGACAATAGAAGAAGGCTATACTGATCCAACAATATTACTGCCCGTAATTGGACAATTATGCGGACAAACAAAAATATTTCAAATATAATTCAGAACAAGGGGAGCTTTAATTGACACGATCGTGTCAAAAATATTTGACGACGATGAGCCCACTACATTATCACTTCCAGCACCGCCAACCATCCAAGAAACGAAACAATACCAACCACACCATTGGATCCAAAAACTCCTGATCCCAATAAACTTAAAGACAGGTAAAAAATTATTACTAATTTATATTTAACTTAATAAAATACATAATATACTACGTATGATTTAACCAATAACATATTTTCTCTATATTTCAGCTCAAAAGCAACATCAACAGACGCATCAAGAAAACGAAAATTAGCCAGGTAACTAATTTATTCTTAATGAAAAATTAACACTTTATACTTTACCAACAAAAAATTCATTACTTCTTCCTCAAAAAAAAAAAAAATTAATTATATCTTTCTTCTTACCTTATTCTAACATTTTTTCCCTCCTATTCACAGCGAAGAAGAGCAAACAAAAAAAAGAAAACAAAAGTTGTAATACAAATTATCAAGCTATTTAAATACAAAATTATTTTCTAATATTCTAGACAATATTCTGTAATATGTTAGACAATATTCTGTAATATTTTAGACAAACATCATATTATTGTATAATATTATTACCTATTATAAATAATATAATAATTATATTATAGACAATAATTCATCCAATATTACTCCGTACTTAATCGCAGCAACGGCACGGGCTACACGGCTCGTTATTATCTATAACTAAAGTTGAGCAATAACGTGTTTCACTGTACAAATAACAGTGCTTTTTTAAAAAAAAAAAATTATAATGATGTAAGCTTACAATTTTATCCTTGGAGTTGTTTCCGTGGTAGTTGAATGGGTGTGGTCATTTGGTCTTTTTATCTTCGTTGTTTGTGATTTTACTAAAGTGCCCTCTTGCTAGATGGTTTGGGTGTGAATTTTAGGTATTTTCTTTAGATTAGGTTGCTCTGCCTAGGGACTGCGTTTTGATTATGATAGAGTTTTTCTTTGGTGTGGTGGTCTTCTTTGTTTCCCTGGTATTTTCGTGTTCCAGAACTTAGTTTTTTAATAATTATTTTTTGATATGATCTTATATTCGTTCAGATTTCTATTTAATTGAGTTTTATATTAGGTTTATACATGAAATAATTTCATTTTTTAGGTCGTTCTTTGTCATGGAAATGTTTTTCGATATTTGATGTTTTTTAGGTTTCTAACACTTATACCTACAAAAACCGAAAAGAATTACAAAAATACGGAACTTAGGTTTTTTTTCCAATTTTTGTACGGTTTTAATTAGGAAAATATCACTTTTAAAAAATATTTAGAAAATTATCACTTTTAAAATAGTTACTGGTTACCAATTTCTGGAAACTGGTTACCAGTTATATACCAGTTATAAATATCTTCGATTATTAGTTACCAGTTTTTGGAAACTGGTTACTAGAAACTAGTTACTATTTAAAAAAAATAGTATTTTTATAAATATTTTTTAAAAACGGTATTTTTCTAATAAAAACTGTACCGCACTGTGAAAAACACAAAGGCACCGTATTTTTCTATTTTTTTTTTTCAGAAATACCGTATATTTTCTAATTTCCCCATGTTTTTATCTATTGGATTGTTTTTGCTTTAGGACATTGATATGGACTTTGAGTTAGTGGACTGATGAGTGTCTTTCTGTTTTGGGTTTTGTAAATTAGGGCCTGGGCTTTATTTTTCACTCATTTGGTTTGGGTCTTTTGATTATTGAATTGCCCATGTTTTGTTAATTATTTGAAAGTTATTATTATTATTATTATTATTATTATTATTATTATTATTATTTAATATTGCAGTGTTTCTAGAGTATTCGTTACAGTATTCTTTCTCCTTTTTCCATCTTTTTTGCTTGATATTTTTTTTCCCTCTTTTAAAGCTTTTAATGTTAGTGATAATTTGTGTTCTTGCTTTTGATGTGTCTGTTTGCATTTATTATTTCATAGCTTTTTAAATGAATTTATTTAATGCTCTTTTAATATTTTTATATTAATCATATTTGAAAAAAAATAAGCAAAAGAATAAAAAAAATCAAAATAAATTAGAAAAATCAGAGGGACTTTTTAAAAATATATTTTTAGAATTTTTTTTATATATTTTATTGAGATATTTCTACCATTCACTTATTTACTTCACATTTTTGTGTTGGTTAAGTTTTTGTTTCTTTTTTTTTAATAGAATTATTTTTATTATGTGTTGCTTTTGGATATTGCCATGTGTCTATTTTCTTTTTTAATACTTTTTATCTACTTTTTACTACTATTTGTATATATATATACTTAACTTATTAATCATGATTTTTACATTCTGCCAATTTCCATCTTTATTCTTGTCTAAACCTTACTGAGTTTATCACTATCTATTTTGACTGTACTTACTGTGCTTTTATCCCGTTTGCTGCTCTTGATACAATCTCTACTTTTCTAAAGTAGTTAGAGGGGTTTTTTTTTTTTTTTGAAAGTATTTCGTGTATTATAAATCTTTTTTATGCTTTATTATGTATTTTTTTTGGAATTATAAGTATTTTTTTTTTCTATTTTTAATTAGTCTCTATTGTATGTGTTGTTCACATAGTATTAGAATATTTACTTATATGTTGTTGTATTAAATATGACATACTATTGATATGCTTTATTCAATTCGGTTGGTTGTGAATCTGCTTATATTTTGTTATGTTATTAATTAATATACACTATTTGTTTTGTATTTATTATCCTGTTTACTCCATTTTATACAATTTTTGTTCCATTCATAATTAATATTTATTTAATGTTGTGTTTGCATACTATTAGAACATTTATTTTTTTATTATTGTACGGAACATTATAGACTATTGACATGTTTGATTAAATTTTGTTAGTTGTGAATCTATTTATATTGTATTATACTGTCTATTTTGCATCTGTTGTCTTTAAATAGTTATCTCTTTGTTTTCATATTAGATATTAGAAAATACTTTGATATTCTTTTTAATGTTTCTATGTTTGATATCTCTCTTCTTCTTTTTTTTTTTCCCCCCTTATTCGGTTCTTTTATCCTGCCTTTCTTCTTCCTGGTTTTTATCTTTGTCAATTATGTTTGTTTATCTGTTGAATCTTTCTGTTCGGCCTTTTTTTTCTTCTTTTTCAATTTTGTTTATGTCTTTTTTATGAAATGCTTTCATAATTTTTTTAATGTTTCTATATTTAATATTTTTTTTTCTTTTTGTTTCTTTATTTGGTCCTTTTATCCAGCCTTTTTTTTTTTCTATTTTTTTTTTCTTTTGAATTTCTTCATTCATCCTTTGTTTTTCTCCTTTCTTCTTCTTCTTTAATTCTATTTACGTCCTTTTTGATTATGTGTCACTGGTGATATTGATTATTTTTAATTATTTATCACATGAAGTAGAATATTGATTGCCCAAACATTATTGTATACATTGGCTTTCACTTTTTCTTAAAAAAAAATTATTAAGCCTTAAAAACAAAATATATTGGATAAAAAGCCCCTTTTTTCCCTTTAGTTTTTCTTTCTTTTGTAATTATGTTTTGTTGTTATGAATAAGGTCTGATTTTGTATATTCCCTTTTCAAGTACTTTTTTCTCTATTTTTTTTCTTAAAATCATTTCTTTTTTATTCTAACTCTTAATTTTTACTGGGCTTTATTCACTTGATAGTTTTTGGGCAGTTTTACGTTATAATCCCATGATTTTCTTCCTGTTATCTTATTGATATAATATATGTGGCAAATTTTTTCACATATTGATAATAGTTCATGTGTCTATTTAACTGTCAGAAATAATTTTCTTCTATGAATAGAAAATAGTTTCTTAGGTAGTTAGATAGACACTTGAAAATGCATTATCTTATATATTTGCCATATATTGATGACACTTCCCTATGTCTGAGCCAAAAAATTGTATATATCTATAATTTTATTTGAATATATATTTATATATATATATATATTTATATATATTACATAATTATAGTAAGTATAAATAATTTATCATGTGTGATTGGTGGTGAAGAGTACTACTGATTTCATTGAAAAAGAAAAGGATGGAGATTTTAGTGTGGAAGAAGGCAAAGGAAGAAAAAAAATACATTATAATTGATTCTGTTGTAAAATTATTGAGGATTTCTAATTATTCTTATGTACTGAATTTTGTTACATGTATAATTTAGTACTTTACTTATCTAAATTTAAGGCTTTTAGGTCTGTATCTAATGAATAATAATTTATTTTTCCTTTTTTTGATTACAATAACTTTGGATAACAAAATAAAAGCATAATTAACTTTAAGTAATTTGTATCCTAAAGCATATATATATTTTTTCAATTACAATGACTTTAGGTAACAAAATAAAAGTGTAATTGACCTAAGTAATTTATATCTTAAAGCATATATTTAAATTACAATGACTTTGTGTAACAAAATAAAATTGTATTTGAACCTAGTAATTTGTATCCTCAAGTTTATGTTTAGAATCTGGGATCTCAATTCGGAAAAAAAAAAAGGAAAACAGAAAAAAAAAAAAAAAAAAAAAAGGAAGAAAGTAAGGAAATTAGAACACTAAATAATGTTAGGAGCAAAGAAAAAAGATAAAAAAAAATATTGAGGCCATTAAAATGTTTTGAGAAGATAATGTAAATGTATAGCTTTAGTACTTTAAATAAGACTTATATTTCGTTTTTATGGATGGCAATTAAAACATTGGATTTGAAATACTACAATAAAAAATAAAGATTTTTCATAATTATCATTAAATTAATTGTTAAAGGATTTAAATATTAAAATTTTGTATCACATACGTTATAAATAAAGTTCTTTTACAAAAGCTAATATTTCATATTAGAGTAAAAAAAATAAAAAATTCAATTAGATTAGAATACATATAAAATTCATAACTAAGACGCTAAAATTATATATTCAAAATAAATATATAATTTAACTTTATTTTTTATTCTAATTTTTTTTTCTAATTATAGCAAAAAAGAACAATAAAAGAAAGGGAAGCAAAAATAGTGAAATGAATCATTGTAAAAATATTTTATAATGTTCTAAACAATATTTTATCATATTTTAGAGAAATATAATAATATTGTAAATAATATAATAAATAATTTATGTATAATTATATGTATAACCCGTAACAAAATCGTGGGTTATAAAACTCGTCTTAACTAAGTTCTTATTCCTTTCCACCAACCAAACTAATTGAATTTATATAATGAAAAAAAATGTCAAAATTGTGATTTGAAAAATTATAATGAAATTAAGAGAAATATTAAATGCACACTCTTCTATACTTCTTAGCCTTATTATTTCACTTGTGAATTTTATTATGATATGTTATAATGTTAAAATATAAAACTTAATAATATAATCGATATGTCAAATATGGAAACTGGAAGATTATAAAAAACAATGTATTTAAAGCATTTTTCACAGCCAACTGGGGCTAGCTCAGTTGGTCCAAGATTTGAGAGTTGTGTGTGTGTGTTTGGGGGGGGGGGGTCAGGGGTTCAAACTTTGGTAGTGTGTGTGTCTCATTTTTCTTTAATTTGTAGTAAGTAGTGGTCATTAGTTAAGCCTCACTTTTTTTCTTTTAAAAAAAAAGTATTTTTCACGAGATTAGTTAATATTTTACATGCAGCACAAAACCACTTTGACACTAGTGGGGGCTTAAGGTCCAACTCATTTTTTATTTTCTTTTAAAAAGTTAATAAATTTACATGTATTTATTATTTTTTAGCTTAGATTATATACAGAGTCTCCACTTAAAATTTGAAAATTATGAAATAGTCCTTATAAATAGATGAAAATGTAGTTTTAGCCTCCGCTAGACAAAATCGTTGGTTCTGTCCTTGTTTATATTCTCTTAAAGGTGAGATTATGACCCATACAAACCCAACTTAAAAAATTCTTCATGAGGAGCAAAATTTGGTATGATGGAAGGGACAGCATGGAATATTTGTCTCGATTTGATTGGCCACATCCATATATCTCCCAATATGACTTCAACTCCATATATCTGATCCATATATCTCCCAATATGACTTCAAAAAAAACCAATATGACTTTTTCCGCCTTTCCTATCCACATTTCTGATCCCCATACAGGAATTTTGTTGATTAATCCACACACACAGTCTCTCTTCTTTCATCACGGTTACGTAAAATCTATTGACATATAGAGTACTTTAGGCTCAATTTCTTTTTTTTAAAAAAAAAAATTGAGCTTAACGACCACCACTTACTATAAATTTAAAGGAAAATATCCAAATACACACTATCAAGACTTGAACCCTTGACCCCACAAACTCGCACACATCCCTAAAGTCTTGGACCAACTAAACTAACTCCGGTTGGTACCAAATAATAATCTCTAAGTAATGATTCAAATTATAGAAAATTTCCTAATGATGACATTTAATTAATTAATTTGATAGGACATTACTACGTGACCCAACGGTACTGTTTAATATCTATTTTAAGCTGAAATCGAAAAAAAGAAAAAAAAATCTATTTGAACTATAGCCTATAGCTAACAATTAATATTGGGTTGAATACATTTTTCTATACAGGCAATACCATATCTGTAAGATTTTTTTTAGGAAATTGACCTATATAGTTCAAATTTGGGCCAAATTGACTTTTTTAATTTTTTTTTTCAAAATGACTTTTGTAGTTCAAAATAATAACTTTTTTAGTTACTTTTGGATAGAGAAAAAATAGTCATTCCGAAATTGCCCTTAACCATTTTTCGCTTTGTTACTAGTAGTCACAATTTGTAACTGATTTTTTTTTTGAACAGTTTGTTTTAAATAGTTACGAAGATTGTGCATTTTTGTTACTGTTAGGCACAATTTATGACTAATTTTTCGCTTTGAAGTCATAATTTTGTGACTGGTGGTCACAAATTTTATGACGTATTTCAAAATTGCTCATTCCAAAATTGCTCTTATGCTATTTTATGCTTTTTACGTAAGTATTTCCCTTATCTTCCCTACTTTTTCCTAAATTTTTTTCTCTCCTAAACGTACAACTTGTGCTCACAATTTTGCGATTCATGATCACAGTGTATTTTATATTCTTATGAACATTATAAAATCTTGTTATTGTGATTTGTACAATTTTTTACATGATATAGTGATTTGTGACTCTCAGTCACAAAATTTGTAGCAATATTACAAAAGGGACATTTGTCTAACACTTGTGCCAACCTTACAAAAGGAACATTTGTCTAATACAAAAGTAGCCAATAATGACTTAGTAACATTTGTCTAATACAAATCTAATTTTACAAGAAAAATTATGTCATTTTCTTTATTAGTAGTCATATACGTGATACATGAAATATGACTGGTTACCGAAAAATTCATGAAATCGTTTGAAAAACTAATAAAAACCACCTTAAAAAATGCCTCTAAATTGTAATTTCATAAACCAAAATCCCATAGAAGCAACTTATAAACGAACCCAATCAGATTTTAGATTGGATTTGACTCTCATTCTACCCATCAATATCACCAAGGTTGAATAAGAAGAATTTCGAGACTGAGGGCGTTGAAAATAATTTGTATATTAATACATGTATGACAAACAATTTAGATAAGAAGTAAAATGGGGTTATGATTGACTGGGTAATACTAGTATAAACTCAAATTAAACTCAAATTAAGTCGATATGTTGTTTATTGTGGTTATAAACAAGCTTTTTCCAGATCTGGAAAAAATTCGTTCGATAATAATCACGATTTTTGTGATACTGTGTCATATATTGGTGACCCTATATCGCACTATTTGTGACAATGTGTTACAATTAACTATTACCTTGTACATTTTTACGAAAGTTTTGGATGAGTGGAAATTTTTTGGATAATCATAAGGCACGGATTTTTGACTCTAAGTCACAAAAACTTTTGGTTATCCAAAAATCCGGTAATATGAAAAATTGACAATAACCAATTATGACATATTGTCACTTATAGTTTAACATAGGGTCACAATATGTTGACTCAGAGTCACAAAAATTGTGACGATTCTTGAATAAGATTTTTTCAGATCTGGAAAAATCTGGAAAAAAATTCCATCTTTAACGATAATAATCAGCAAACAAATTCGATTCTATGAGTCAAATTTCTTATTTCCTTGAATTTTCTTTCTAACCAAAGAGAAGGGAATTCGAAAATTCAACATCCTAGAAAGAAAAACAAAATCTAAAACCAAATAAATATGACCCATCTCAGATTTCAAGCTTAAACCCCCCCAATAATCAGACTTTTTTCAAAAAAAATTTATAAAAAAACATATACCTATGATCGATGGAGAGCTAGAACAGGATAGGTAAAAGTAAATTGAAAATTGACCAGAAAATGAGTGAAATAGGTTTGCTTAATCGAGATGGTCCTTTGGTGTGCCTGGATCTGTTCGAAGTCACCTGGTTCTTTGCACTACTAGCTTGCGCTTCACTTGGGTTCTTCATGCTAGGAATTACAAAGTTCTTGGCTACGGATGGAGTAGCTATGATGGCTTCTTCCCGTAAAAGGCCACGCGAACAAATCCCCAATATAATTCTTGGCTACAGATGGAGCACATTACCTCGTGAGAGGACGGCTATGTAAATCCCTAATTTTGGTTTGATATGGAGCAAAGAGTGTCAGAATCTAATTCAAAGAATGGCCTCTTGAGCAGATCTGGTGATGGTTAATGCCTGGGTTCACGAGGAAATGTTGTGGTGAACATTTTAGACTTTTCATTCAATGGAGTATATTAGAAAAGTCTATATGAAAAAGAGAATTAAAAAAGTCATTATGTCCCAAAAAAAGACAACTTACGTAAATTTCCCATTTTTTTTCTTTAAAGGACATATTTGTAAGATTTGCTAGAGGTTAAAAATATTAACATGGCCAGAAAACATTCTATGGAAAATGGTAATCCTAGTGTGGTAAGTTTATATCTAGTGTCAATTTCTTTTTATTAATATTCTAAATTCTAGTAACGATAGATTCTATAAATATGAGTGGTGTAGCAATTACAATACACGTGTGTTTGACGATTGTTGCATCAAAATTCTCTATTTATTTGGGCCTTATAGTAAAACCTCATGAGCACTAAGCTCGTTAGAATAAAAAACTGTAATTATTAAAACGCATTTGACCAAAATAATGATATATTATATTAGTATTATTAGTTATGTATAGGAGTGGGATCCATATGAATAATTAAACCTAAAAGGCAATAGGATTATTATGCTAAAAGCTAATATAAAATTGGTTTTTGCCAGCTAATACTCGTTAGGCTTTTGGTTTTAGTTAAAAGGCAATAGACTGTTGATTTGTGCTAAAAAGTATCTATATATCTATATCTATATATATATATTAAGCCTGAAGCTCAAAACTCTGATAGCTTCTTTGATCACCATTTTATTTTAAAATTTTAAAAAAAATCCTAATTTTTTCATGATATGATTGGTCCTATCATTATTTTTTTTGCTATGATTGGTTGTAATATATACATGTATTATATAATATTGTATTTAATTTAATATTAATGATATCTTATAATAAATTTAGTTCATCGAATCGAACAATGATTGTGCTACATTCATCTCATCAAAATAAATATAGAGAGAGATAAAAACATAATTTAATATTTTATAAAATATTATATTTAATTTAATATTAATTATTACTTATATTAAATTTAGTTCATCGAATATCAAAAAGTTGTGTTACATTCGTCTCATCAAAATAAATAAAGAGATAAATATATTTTTTAATGTTGAAATACATTGAACCTAACTATATCTTTGATCATTATTCTATTTTTAAAATTTTTAGAAAAATCCTAATTTTTTCATGATATGATTGGTCCTATCATTATTTTTCTTTGCTATGATTGGTTGTAATATATACATATATTATATAATATTATATTTAATTTAATATTAATGATAGCTTATAATAAATTTAATTCATCGAACAAATGGTTGTGCTATATTCGTCTCACCAAAATAAATATAGAGATAAATATATTTTTTAATATTGAAATACATTGAACTTAACTATACATTAGGCTTAATGTATGCAATATTAATACAACTCGCGCAAAGCGCGGTATAACGACTAGTTGATAGAGGTAGCAATAGACAATTGGTTTCAGCTTAGTCGTGTTCAAGGAGGACTCTTCACGAAATAATTATTAGACTATATAACGTAATAATCGGATTTGGAATTATATAAGGGGACCATAGTTGAGCACATTAGGGCATTCATTCAATTCAATTCACATTTTTTTTTAGGATATTGTATCAAATCCAATCCGCATAAAATCTTTTAACCAATTCAAACTAATCAGCAAATGTGCGGATTGGATCGGTTATTTGGGCATAGTAATTGGGCTTTATGTTATTTTCTTATTATGGATTATTTATTTTTAGCACAAATTTAGGCCTTTTATTACAATTTTAGTCACTACTCATCATTTTAGCATTTTTTTATTTAAAAAAATATATACAATCTATTAAAATAAAAAATAAACACGCTAAACAAATAAACAATATGACATATATGAATTATAAATGTATTAATATCTAAATGTATATATTTTAATACATATAATTTAAGTACGGATTAGATTGAATCAGTTACTTTCACAGTAAAAAATATATGAGGAAACTAGATTTCTTATGGTAAAAGTCTAAAAAAAATTGAAAAATCACGGATTTTGAAATTATTTAAAAAATCCTGAATTTAATTAGAAAAATATCACTTTTTATTAATTGGTGAGATACTTGAGGTAGTTTGTCAAATTACTAGAGGTAACTTGACTAGTTACCCAAAGTAACTTAATTGGTTATCTCGAGTATCACTGAAAAAAATATCAATTTTGAAGAAAAAATGGTATTTATTTAAATATTTATTAAAAGTGATATTTTTCTAAATCAGCCCAGAATTTTTCCAAAAGATCAGTCCATCCGAGGTTTTTCAATTTTTAATTGGGCATGGATTTCTGTGAGAAGCCCAAAATATATGCAATCCGTAAAAATACGGATTTCAGAACTTCAATCCAATCCAATCTATTCCGTACATATATGGATATCCACACTTCATGGATTGGATCGCACAGTACGGATTTTGAACACCCCTAATGTACATAATGCAAATACTACAGAATATTTACTTTCTATGAACATAAGCTGCTGAAGCGAATTTTCAACCTACTCCACAAACTACGCACTACACCAAAAAGACAGTACTTTTAACTTGTATATAGTTTTGAAGCAAGTAAAAGCCAATAAGCATATATGTATATACATAAATTAATATCACTATTTGAGTCTCTCATTATATATATATATATATATGGACGAGGTTTCAATGGTTATGGCTCCATAATAACCATCATAAAAATTTGTGTTAACATTAAATAATTATAGATATTAGTGCAAGTATTAAATACAAATTATGATGTATACTTAAAAATTGAATAATGCTATGGGGCACCAGTGGTGCCCAGCACCACAATGATGTGTCAGTCTGTCACTGGTTAGTTATAATTATAATTCAGGTGGGACCCATGTGGGACCTAGTTCATTAATTAAATCATCTAGTGAAAAACAAACATGTCATTGTGGTGCTGGGTACCACTGGTGCCTTATAGCATTGCTCTTAAAAATTACCTCCTATAACAAGTTTAATCAGGTTACTATTTGACATTAATTACAAAGATTCTTTTTTCTTTTTTCCTTGGCCTTTGCAAAATATCCTCAACGAAAAAGTAGATTTAATAATGGATAGAATTTCGTGCCCTTTTAATTACTCATTTTTTGAATATTAGTTAGCTATAGAAAATTGTGTGAGTTTAAAAATTGTGTTCTATTTAACAAAAACAACACACACACACACACAAAAAGCATAAGAGTTAGATATTATACTTAAATTATTTTTTATTCTCATTTCATTCTTAGAGTGTAAATAATTCCATCTAAAAGATATTCTGATTTTTCAAACTAGAAGTTTAATTATGATCTGTTTAATATTTAATTTGGATGCCTTCCAGAGTATATGAAAACACTGATACAAATTACAATTGTTTGGTGAGGAGTTTTTGAAATTTATGTTGGAATATAATTCTGAGATTCAGTGTAATGTTAGAAAACAATTATACAATGTTTTTACATTTTCCCATCGACCTAAGCTTTCCCTTTTATTTTATTTTTTTAATTTTCTTTAAATTGTCTATTATTACCCTCAGTAACGTAACCTTTCTTAGCTTCACCTACTCCACGTTTTCTTTTTTCTTTCTTTTATTTTTTTTACTGAAGTACATTCTTTTTTAAGGATTATGTTTTTCTTTTTTTTTTTCTTTTAATATAGTTATAAAACATTTATATAGGAATAATCTCATTCATAAGTAACATGTTTTTCTTTAGATATTTTAAAAACCATATTTCTAAATGACAAACAAAATAATCATGCTTTAATTAAATAATGTCAATCTCATACTTTACACAATTATTTCAAACGCAAATTTTTTAATGTTTAAATATGAAAATTATTCGAAAACAATAATACCAAACAAATTTTCAAAACTACCAAAATTTGGATACAATATATATTTTTTTAGATAAGATTCTATGATCCGAAAATTTTGTTTGCAAATCATATACAAACATGCGTGCCTTTTATTATAAATCCCTCCAAAAGATAATGTAATTTTTTAAAAAAAAATCCCTCAAAAATATTCATGTTCAAAACAAAAAATTTACAAATAATCTCTAAAGAATATAGCCGAATTTTAAAAATAAACAAATTCAAAAAATGTGCTTATGGACATACATAAAGTGTGAAAGTTGTTTATTCAATTATCATGTATAATGTGTGGTCTAAGTTAAGGGACTTGCTTCTCGTTTAATTTTGATTAAAGTGGTTAGAGGGATACAATAATGTGCATATCATCTAAAGTAAGAATGATTCTCAAATAAATGTAGTTCAATTGTCACATATAATATGTGCCCTAAGGGGCGTGTGTTCACCGATTTCGATTAAAATAGTCACAGAGACACAATATTATATTATATA
>JXTC01000052.1:963227-988925 GCA_002914845.1 Trema orientale
TATTAATATTTTTTAAAAAAAATTAATATAAAAATAAATTCAATTAAATGTTTGGTATTTTTACTTTTAAGTTAGGGTATTTTAGCTATTATGATTTATTCATTAAAAGATAGTGTAGATTCTTGCATAATCTAAAAAACCAAAGCTGCTTTAGGCTAACTTTGTCTTTTGACTGTAGCTTTATCAAAAATTATTGAATAATCTGATTTTTAGATTTTTACTAAATATTTTTTAGCTCATAGATTATTCGAAAAGTACTTTTAACATGTTAAGAAGCTAAATCAAACTGGTTCAAGTCCAACTGTGTGCTTAGCTTAGGAACTTCTTTTTTCTTTTCCTTCTTGGCGTATGGCAAAAGTATCGATGTGTATATATCTAACAATGCTTCCAAATATAATAATTAAATACTGCTATAGACCAAGTTTGATTTTTATGTTTATTTAACATTTATCATTTTGTACGTAGTATGACGGCTAACACCAGTGGCACTCTTTATATAGCATTTTTCTCAAGGGCGATTATAGCAAAGTTGAAAATATTTTACATGAAAAGATGGAAATATTTGATATTGAAGGGTCTCACACATAGACATAGTGGATGCCAAGTTGGCATATTGGAAGAGGTGTATAGAAATTGAATGGTAGGACCTGGAGAAAACACCAAAGCAGACATTATAAGTTTCCACAACATATAGTCAACTAATTCAAGTAGTCAACCGACATGCGTTACATACATGACTAAGGAGTAACTAGTAAGGACTGCTCAGTTGCAAGTGTGTCCACTGTCCCATGGGGCCAGGGACGACTGACCCTGTTTAATTAGTTATTGGTCATTGGTCCATATTGCACAACTATAAAAAAGAAAGTACCTATTAGCAAAAGATTTTAAAAAAAAAAAAAAAAACCCATAAAAATGGTACCTAGAACGAAGGTCTCAGTTTTGTCACTTAGACCTCGTTTAATTTTGAAAAAACAGATGTCCAAGGTAGGTATTAACGCGACTTAGACCTCGATTTTGCAACATTCGACCATTGATTGTTACCTAAACTCAAATAGTGCCTTATTTTGTGGCTGCAAATGGAACCATATGAACATATATAAAAAGTTAAATGTTAACTAAATAGTTATTTAACATTTAACAAATTATAATTTCTTTTCTTATAAAAAATTAGGCCATCTTCATTTAAATTTTTGGGAATTTTTACAAGTAGTGGTTTTAAAAAACTTCTTTTTTTTTTTTTTCAAATAGCTGTTAATTTAGAGTTTTAAAAATATGATAGATTTGATAGTACTTAGTACCAAAAAAATCCTTAGCTAAAATATGCTATAGAATTTAGAGCCCGTTTGGTTGCAGTGGTGGAATGGTAATGGTAATGGTAATAGTAATTAGAATGGAATGCAAAAGAAATAGTAATGTAATTATATTATTTGCTTGGAGTGGTGGAATCAGTAGCTGAATAGACATTCTTATGTTTGGTTAACTATGAAAAGGAATGGAATTAGCTGTATAATGACAAAAATACACTTAAGCTTAAAATTAATATTTTAAGTATTTTAAATTACATTTAACACTCAATTATTTTATTAATTAAATTATTATTTTATTAAATTATTTTACATTTAGCATTATTTTATTTTATTATTTCATTAAATTATTGTATTAATTATTTTTTATTAATTAAGTTATTATTTTATTAAATTATTTACATTTAGCATTATTTTATTTTATTATTTAATTAAATTATTGTATTAATTATTTTTTATTAATTAAATTATTTTACATTTAGCATTATTTTATTTTATTATTTCATTAAATTATTGTATTAATTATTTTTTATTAATTAAATTATTATTTTATTAAATTATTTTACATTTAGCATTATTTTATTTTATTATTTCATTAAATTATTGTATTAATTATTTTTTATTAGTTGAGTTATTATTTTATTAAATTATTTACATTTAGCATTATTTTATTTTATTATTTCATTAAATTATTTTATTAAATTATTTTTTATTAGTTAAATGGTATTCCATTCCACCTTATTCCACTCAAGATTGGATGAAATAGAATTCCACCATATTTCTTTCTAATGGAAAGACTTTTCCTATTAAAACTTTCTAACCAAACAATGGAATTGAGTCATTTTCAAATTGTTTCTATTTCATTCCTTTCTATTACCCCAACCAAAAAGGGCCTTAGGAGAATATATAGGGAATGGAATGACGAAACTTCAATAATAAAAGCTGCTGCCGAAGGTAAAAACTGAGACCAAGAAGTGTCTTTATGCATAATTTTCTCTACTTTTAGGCCGCTTATTGTTTGCTGTGAAAATTTACCACTTTTTCTTGTTGAAAAGTTAATATTAGTCTTCCATTTCACAAATTTGAAGTTAAAACAAAAGTTCATTCCATAATTTTTCTGTCCAACATGGTATTTGTTAAAGAATTTTCAGTTAAGAATCTTACCATATAGTGATAACCACCAGCTAACCCGGCCAACAACATTGAGTTTCTCCTCATTGAGTTTCTCCTCTTTCCACCCTTACTATTCCTAGGGATGTTAAGGGGCATATGATATGAATGCCTCTCCGTCCCGTTACCCGATTAGGCACCCGCATATCCGTCATATATATTAGGGACAAGTACTAAAAATTGACATGCATCACTAGATACTCTAATATATTTTTGAAACTTTCAAAAGAAATCTAATAGATCGGAATTACAATGTATATATATACATGATAATAACAATACACGCAACTTTTTATTTATTTTGAATCACAAGAACAACACGAAGAAAAAAAAAAAACTGATTTGTGTAGTTAATAACATTTCTTGGTGTAAACAAAGTAACAATATAGCACTACGATTTTAAAGCACCAATTCCCGTGGCAGAAGGACATAGTTCTTGTTAAATTCGTCATTTAAGTATCCATTAACCAACATATGTAAAAGCTATCTGTATTTATATAATTGATTATGTCACAGTTTTTGATTATTTGATTCTTTATAATAAACATACTCATTACAGAGCAATGGCATGTCATGACTTCTTGTAGTTCTGTGACGCGGATATTTTAAACAATCAAGAGAGGTCAAGAAGATAACCCAATAACACGTCATTCCCAATCTAAAGGGTCAAAATCACCATCAATAATTGATAGGAAAATATACCTATTAGGCTAATAACTACATTTTATTCCATCAAATCATCATTAATGGCTTTTGAATACCACGAACTTAGCTACTTTGGTCATCCCTAAATTATTGTTTTTATACACAAATTAACGATCAGATACCGAATAACCTCAAAGCCGAGGTTGCAAGCTTACAATCGATGCCAATATTCTTGGAGTCGGTGACCTATCGTGGGTATCACCTACTCCACTCAATCAATGCACATTGTCACATTGCGGTGTCATTTCTTGAAGAGTTATTTACAGTCCTCGTGTCTTCCTTCTTTTTTTTTTCTCCTTTTTTTTTTTTTTTTTCAGAAGTTTGCTATATTTATTGTTTTTGTTGATATGTAACCAAGTTATTACTTTAAAATTGATCAATAAGTGAGACAATAACTACTATTTCTCTTAGTTTATTTTTATGGACTTATCTTATAATTAAGTTATTACAATATAAATAAAAGAAAAGTTATAACAAAACGAACCAGGACTCTTAAAAAGAAATAATTACTAAAAGCCATGCCAAAAACACCACATACGTTTATACATATATATTTTTTTGTAGAACTATAGTACTGACCTTGCTTAAAAACCGTACGAATGCGGTCACTTTGTTGCTGATCAATGGCGTTGCTTTTTCCAGATCAAGTGCAATGAAATACGATTATAGTGTAACGCAGTATATAGATATGCACATGATTAATTGGTGGACAATTGGGTGCCCATGACCTCATTGAGATGTTTTTCCTTCGCTTGTAATCCGTCTCTCAATTTTTTATTTTTTTTCCTTTTTTCGACTGATTCCGATTAAATAACAAATGCATCCTTGCCAATGACATTGCTGTTTTCTGTATTAAATTATACCCTTTTTTTTATCTTCTTCCAGTTTGTTTTACTGGCCTTTGTTTGTTTATTGTTGCATATGCTTTTGTTGAGTCATTCAACACTTGTTTATTTCTTATTTTCTAATAAATTCCAGGTTTGGAGTTTGTAGAGAGAGAAAAAAAAAATATATAAACCGGTTATATTGTTACGCTCTTTTGTTCTTTCTTATTAAAAAAGAAAAACCAATAAATACATGCTAACTGGCCGACAGAGTACTGGGGCAGTTTTAACGCTCTGGAGGATTAATAACTATCTTGCTCTAATTTGGAATTGTAGTGTTATGTATCACTAATGGTGATGTATTAACATAAAAATCTGACAATTATCTACACTGTTATATGAGCTATCCAGTCTGACAATTATAATACATGTGTGATGATTGTGATAATTATCATTCTTCCTTGATTTGATTCCAGTTTTATGGGGATTAGACCTTTATCTAGACATCCAAATAAGCTGCTATAATCTTAGCTGTCAAAGTACTGGCAATTCAAGTCAAAAATGTCTATTATAAATGGGTATATATATATATATATGTATAGTTCAACTTCGTGTAATTATACAGTGGGATTTGTTTTCATATGTAGGATTTCGCAGCAGTCTGCAGAGCTATCCCACATGTGAGGAGAAGGGACAAAGATGCTTTGTACAATAATATGCTCCATCTAGCTATCAGAGACTGATCTTAATTTTCTGCTTCGTAACTAAAACGTAGCCCGTGAACCTTAACATGTCACAAAGTCTCACATCATAACAGAGACATATGGTATATTAGCCAGGACCCCAGTGACTTGAACATCACTTGTCTTTCACTCTCAGACCCCACAGTTCCCCACAGTACATCTTAAGCCACTTCTCCGAAAAAAACAAATCCATAAACATTGCCTTCCCTGCAACTCATAATATATATATATATATATGATACCAATTCTACATGATTTTTTTTTTTTAGGTATTATTTTACCCAATTAAAATTGATCAAACATGTTTTTTCATAATTAAAGGTAGAGAGAGAAAAATATTAAGTATTTATTTTTATTATTATTTTTTTAACTACTTAAATTATGGTAACTGTTAAATAATGATCCAATGACCAAAAAAATTCCTATGGATAGATAAAAAAAATACTTACTAGATTGGAAACTATATATAGTATGCTCATATATATAGATATATAGGTTCTCAATCCAATAGGTATTTTTTTATCTATTGAGAGATATTTTTATTTTTAACTGTTGGATCATGATCTAACAGCTACCATAATTTGAGTAGTTGAGGAAAAAAAATAAAAATAAAAGTCTCATTATTTAATGTTTTTCTTTCTTCTCTTTTTATCGTAAAAAGACGTGCATGATCAACTTTAATTGGACAAAACAATACCTATAAATAGGTTAAAAAAATACCTACTGGATTGGTGCCCATATAGGTGTATATATATATATATAGGTTCCCAATTCAAAAGGGAGATCTTTTTTTTTACCTGTTTATAGGTATTTTTTTTAGCCATTGGATCATAATCTAATGGCTACCATAATTTAGAGAGCTGGGAAAAAAATAATAAAAATAAATACTCACTTTCTCCAATTTTTACTATGAAAAGATGCGTATGATCAATTTTAATTAGGCATAGATAGGTGAAAAAAAAATACCTACTAAATTGGTGCTATATATATATATGCATATGTAGCATGATAAAAGAAAATAACTTGCTTATTTGGGGTTTCCAGGATAGAGAATGCCTCTTCAGGCAGTGCCAACTTTGAATTTTGATGCTTTCGGCTTTTCCTTTTTGTTTGTTTTTCTTTTTCTTTTTTTTTATAAAAAATAAAAAACCTTAGAAGATGGTTTTGGTTCGTGATAACTTTCTGTTTACAACTTCTTAATTATTAGGGTATTATTGCGAACATTTGAATATGTTATCCAGTCTCATCTTATTAACTTGAATTGTTTGGTGGGTTATTCATAAAACTAACATGGCATTGAACTAACTAATCTTAAATTGAGGCAGTTTTGTGATTAATTAATTGCTTAATACTATGTCCACCAACTTATTTTTAGAAATTAAAAATAAATTATTAATTCCATACCCTTTTACGTAGTACATAGGGACACAAAAAATTGGTAACAAGTTATCTGGCCTTTAGGGTTTAGGAATATAACAAGGATTATAAGCCTCAAGGAATAATAAATTGATAATTACATATAAAGCGCTGTGGGATAGCTTGTTTGCTAGCATATTTTCCTTTGTCTGCGTACTAATGCTTCTTATTAAAAGCCATATATATGACTATGATATCTAATTTTTCTATAAAGCACTTGTTTGATTTGAAAGAGACCTTTTGTCTCAACTTATAATGCAAGTTAGAGAGTTGTCTAGGGCCTTGTGAAAGTGATTTCTCTGAGAGTGTGTGTAGAAAGCAAATTCCCTTCTAATTTTCAACTCAATTACCTTAAGCTTATTGTTAATATTCTTACTAATCATAATTCACATTTATGTTTAATTTCCTTGGTAAGCTGGCATCTCTTCATCTCCTTTGAAAGCTGAAAATGAACGCTTTTGTATATGCAGTGCTATATTTATGTGATCTTAAACTTCTACAACATTATTGTTTCAAATTTATAATAGTGCAAATTATATTGCATTAATTTGATTAGCAAATCTGCCACCCACTTTCTTAATTAATAATTAGATTTTATTCTTAGTTATAATAATTAAACAGTACTGGTGGTGCGGTCAACATGATCGCTCATAATCGATGGCTTTCAGTTCTTAACAAAATGAATATATGGAGGTCCGCATTTTTCATATCTACACCAAATAAAACCAAGTAACTAAATTAATAGATTGGCTTGTTCAGTAGTCAATAAGGATTTAGTTTCTCGTCTTTCTATAAGTTTATCTCTCATTCTCTTGATATATTTTCTGTCTCGATTATTTATTTATTTATTTATTTTTTGGTTTTGCTTCTTGTAAGCTGTTTTATTGCTCCGGACTTTTTTTTTCATCCCAATATGTTTCAATGGGTTTAGGTTTGAAGTAGCATATAATTGACATTTGGTGCCATGTGCTCACGTATATATATATACATATATATATAGTGCTCCTTTCCCCCCCCCCCCCTTTTTTGAGGGATATATAGTGCTCCTTTTACTATAACGCTTCTCCTTCCTTTTACCTTTTTACTAAAAAAAATATTTAATCTGGTCTTTTAAATGGTTCATAAGTTTCTTTCGTGTGCCATACCAGATTCCAGATATCAGAAAGATCACTTTATGTATTTTAATAATATTATATATATTCTCTGGTACAAACGATTACCTATAGTATATTTCTATAAAATATATTGTTTTTTCAAACTTCTTGTTTGCTTATTTAAAATACACTTGTTTCTTTCTTTTTCTAATGCCGTGTTGGAATATCATTATACAAGAAAGGTATATAGGTCCATAAAAAAATAGGCCGGGTTTGTCACGAGACAGGTTTCCAAATTTAGCACTATTTGCGTTAATATGTGTATTGTCTGATATTGGGACGCTATCAATTAATAAAGTTAGCCTGCGAAAAAGGTGAATAGAGCAACATAATATTCCATCAAATGAACTGCATGCATCATTAGTAATACCCAGATTGTTTTGATCTCTTAACAAAAGAACAACTATATATTATTATATCATAGAGATAAAAGCTCTACTCTAATCTTATTAGAATAAAAAAAAAAAACACAAAACACCAAGAACAACCGAAAAAAAAAAAAAAACACAAGTCCAAAAACTAGAAAAACAATATGAGTCCATAAACATCATAATGTAATTTGTGTTATATTTATATATATATATATATACGGACACTATTTTTTTTTTTTTTTTTATTTATCTATATATAGATATTAATTTGGCTAATAAAAATCTATCATGCACATTTTTTTATATTAAAAAATAAGAGAGAAATAGCATTAATAATGTACGTCTTTTCATGCACATTATTATAGCTGTTAGATCATTGTTGGATGATGATTTAACGACTATAAAAAAAATACCTACACATGATTAAAAAAAAATACCTACTGAATTGGCAACCTATATTAAAAATACACATATATACGTAAAGAAAATTCTTGGCAAACTCCAGCCTCGTGGTCACTATATTACGTGAATAGTGTTGGTTATTTGTATGACAGACGTGTCATTGGCATTGGACTAGATCATGAAGTACTAACAGATGATTACTAATCAACAAAGTTTAATGTGGATGGAACTAGTACAATATTCATGTTCATCATTTTTCTTCTCTGAATGATATAACTTTAAGATTAAAGAGTATGATTTGATTAGGTGTGTATATAGAGCAAAAGCAATATGGATCGCAAAATGATAGTGCTCTCCATATAATTAAACATCAACCCATGAAGGTTTTCTTCTCCATTTTCTGAGCAAATATCATGGTATATACGTTTTTATACTCTCTCTGAATATAAATTTATATATATAATTATACTTTCTTTATATATAATATGATTTATTATTAGATATTGTTTACTTTAGCTTTAACGCCTCACAATTTTCCAAAAAGTGTCTATGTAAGTTAAGAACTACCTCTCATTTCTAAGCAATATGAGACACTATATAATCACTCATGTTAGGACCGAATATCCTCGTTGATAATATCCCTTAGAGTATCTTATATTGGACCATACGTGCCCTTCGTGTAGATATTGTCTGTTTTGACCTTATTGTCTAATCGTTTTACGAAACACATTTACAAGTTAGGAGTATCCTTCCTGACCAACTAGACTGAGGATGAAGTTCTATAATTAGGAATTGTATCCCGGATGCAAGGATATTTATTCTTTAGGAAGAAATTTTTGTCCATAGATAGCACATAAAAAAGGACTAGTTTTAAATTAGTTGATTACTAGAATTAATTGCTAATTTAACATTATTCATGTGCTCCTTAGCGTTGCCATTGTTCTTATATTTAATTTTGTGTAGCTTTATTTGCACGCTACTTCATATATCTTATCATGCTTCAATTAATAACATCACTAGTACCATATACAGATAAGCACTAAGTCACCCTCAATCGACACACAAGATAGAAGACTATTCTCGAATTTCGAAGATTAAAGGCGTCCAATTATTCTCCACTTTAATCTAGCTTGATTTGTAGCATGAGATTGTAATTTCTTTGAGAAAAACAACAAATTTGCATCGAGTTCGGTAGCACTTAATCATTACATAAGTCAATGGAGAAAGAACATGTGCTAGGCTGCTAGCTGCCGATTATTATTCTTCAAATATATAATTGTAATTCTCTTGCACAATGCAACCGCATAATATTTTGGATGGGGGCCATTTCCTTTCGTTTTTATTGCAAAAGTGAGAAGATATTTTTATTTTATATTACTACATTTACTATTATATTACTACCTTCACTATTATATTAATAACATAGATCTCGCATAATGGTTGACCAGTTAACCATTTGTCGACGTCATTTTCCGATGAGGCATTTTTTTTATGACGTCGGGGGAAGATAAACTTTGTCGACGCATTTTTTATTTCGTTGGTAAGGTGCTTTTGCCGATGCAACTCGCCAATGTATTTTCGCATCGGAGAAGATTTACCGATGCAAATTGTATATTTTTCCCGTCAACGCAGAGAAAGCCTCGGTTTTTGTAGTGAACTTACTGTACAATTCTGCTTCTATGCAATATGGAATATTATATGATCTTTAAATGTATGACAACCTTGTACGTAATATTTGTATAGTAATATGGAAATGTAAAAGATGTAGGAAATAATCGATAGCGCCTCCATGGTTGAAAGAAATTAACATGTGGCTGATCGGATTTGGGAAAAAAAGATTATTGATTAGCCGTTTGAATGAATTACGATTCTGGAATAATTATAACCAACTTAATTACAAGAATTCTGGCTCAACATACCCTTGATGGCACAGGAAATCAACAAATCACAATGGACAAAAATGGAAATCAACATTAGGCCGGGAAAATTCTACGTATGTACAGTTATTCTAATGATAGACAACTATATATACATTTTTTCTTGGTATCTCTTAGAATAATGCTATGTGGCATCATATGATGTATAATACCATATAAAATGACAGTCTGTTATTGAATGATTATAATTACATGTAAGGTTAGACCTGTGTGAGACCCAATTTATTGGTTATAATCACTCAGCAATAAACTGTTATATCATGTGGTGCCCTGTTATATCATGTGGTGCCACTGGCATTGTTCTCTTTTATCTTCTGAATACTCTTTTGAAAATATTGCATACCAAACACTTCGAGTAAATTAAAGAAGAAAAAACTATACCACTAGGATGCGAGACCTGTTAATGTTGAATTAATTAAGGAAAAATTTGATCCGCTAGTTGATAATGTACGACTAAGATTAATTAATGGATTAATATTGTATGTTCCTATATATATGTAGTTAGATCGAGAAACTAATTAAGCTATATTACTGTAGTAGTAACTCGTTCTAACATGTACATACATATCTAGAGAGTTTTAGAATAATAATATATAGAAGAGATTAAAGAAAATTGCAAATAGGAAAATGACAATGAGAGATGGAGCAGGTTATGCAGTCATATTGAATTGTTTTGTTGTGATGATTAATAAGCTGCACGCATGTGAATATGTGGGTACGTGATCGTTTGTTTCTGTGCAATGGAGACAATACGTTTCTGGAGCAATTATATATATACGATTGACATACAACTAAACAATCACCTTACACTTTTATTTATTAAGAATCAACCTTGGAGTGTGATTATATTATATACATATCCGAGACTCACACACATATAATATACTAATTTAATTCCTAGGTTCAGTTTTCTCAATTTGCTACCTAGATAGCTATAGCTATGTCGCAGGTTCGAGATCTGCAGGGACCAATTTCTACTTAGCTATTGCTATAGAGCATACACAACTACAAACGTGACTGCCCTTATCCAATAGGTACTATAACGTATATACAATTATTTTTCTTAAATAATGTGATTTTGAAAAAACTGATTGGAGAAATTTGATTTTTCCGATGATCTAATATATATTCTAATATCACGAGAAAGAATGATTTCAAACCAATTTCTGTAGAACGCGTACGTTTTTCTATTATCGATCAAACACAACTACTATACCATGTCGCTGTGTACACGAGATTTTTGTACACATTAATTTTTGTTACCGATTATAATTTGAAAGATCTATATGCAAACTGCAACCATGCATTCTATTGCTCCCTGCTAGTTTCTAATAAGGATAATTGCAAAAAAATACTCTCATGTTTGGATGTTCTGCAATTTAAACCCTGAAGTTTGGATTCCGCAAAATAATATCCTGAGATTACGAATTTCTGAAAATTAATACCCTGTGTTGACTGATAGAATACAATAATATCCTCAAAATTAAGATGAATAATATGGATTAATTTAGTTTTAATGGATGATATTATTGTTTTTTCATTTCTAAAATTAGTCAAAAAATCTGTCCAGGATATTAATTTTCAGAAATTCTTAATCTCAGGGTATTATTTTGCAGAGTCCAAACTTCATAGTTTAAATTGCAGAACACTCAAACTTTAAGGTATTTTTTTACAGTTATCCCTTTCTAATGTATGTTTGATTAGTTAGTACATTTATACTATGATAAAATCTAGTATATAGTACTATATGTGGTTTGCAGACATGATTTTTTTCTAGCCACACATATTCCTGTTTCTAATGTGGATGGTCCAAAATTCGAATTATACAACATTCTCATCACCTAAACAGACTATACATATAAATACATACATATAGCTAATTGTACAAGTCTATATGTACATACATATGTACACATGTCTATATGTATTTTGAAGAGAGCTAGCATTAATGTTGGAAATGTGACTCACTCGAGGAGAGATGCGGAAAACGTGCAATGAGAACTTAAGTAGGGTTATGTGTACTTTATGTATTTGATGTTAATATTAATTGACTAATTAATAGTTAGAAGGGGTATTAGCTAAGGTTAAAAACGCGTATAGAGAAGAGAAGGAAAAGAGAATCTACACGTGAGGAGGGACAATACGAGAAATGAGAGGGGTGAGAGAGGTAGGAAAGAGGCATCGAAAGCTGCGACGGAAGCGTCAAAGGTTGTTTAGCTGTCAATCCCTCCAAAATCTCTTCCTCACGGGGCCTCCTTCTCCCACACGTACTCCCCCTCTCTCTCTCTCATGCATATATTTGTTCGTGTCACTCAGCAATCTGATTTTACAAATATACCCCCACAACTTTTGTTTGGTTTCAATTTTGATATTGATATGAATAATACAACAAAAACTATATATATGCTTTTTGTTTTATTTTATTTTATTTTCTTGAATACAACAAAAGATATATATGCTCACACTTATAAGCTAGCGATCATCATGATCGTTTATATATATATGGTTGGACTTGAAGATAAGTTCTACTGTTTAGATATTAAATTTTATTTCATTACCACTTGTTTTCTTCAATATAAATATGTTTTCTTTAATATTCAAGATAAGCATTTGTTCTATTATTGATATGGGTTAATTCTATTCTTCTTTTCATCAATTATTTCTGTCAGTTTATGTTTACATGTATATATACTTGGGATTAGACTAACAAATGACAAGTAAAATAACGTTCAATTAAATATACTAAAATATGCAAGCAAGACAAGTGGCTAAATATAACATCAAGGGGGCTGCTGGTTTAATTTAACTCGTGTGCACAAAGTTAGCCAAATGAATACGTAAATACAAAAGTCCCGAATAATTAATTACAACTTATGTTACAACTACATATATAATCTATACTACATGATAAAAAAACAAGAGTAAAAATTATCTTGTGGGAAAATGAAGGCAGTAGTAGTACTACTCATGCGGGAAACAAACAAGAAATCATGTAGAGAAATGTCAGTGTTCATTCCCTCTTGGCGCCTTTAAAAGGCCTCTCGATCGCTATGTACAATAGAAGGATAGGTAAAAGGATATATATGCAAAAGAAAGGAATACAATAAGGGAAATATATAACAACAACAACAACAAGAGCCATAGCTGGAGCTAATTATACTATATCATGAGTTCTTCTAGAGATCATAGAGCAGCTCTGCATGAGAGATTGCAGCGACTTCGAGCCATCACCAACTCCAGCGCTGTAATTATTAATTACTTCCAAACATATATTATATGTCTAATGATTAGTTTATAAGCTTTTGGCTTTCAAAAATCTGATCATCTTGATCTATGTTTGATTAATATGTATATATATTAGCCAAAACCGAGAACATATATGACACTACTTGGATTTCATGTGCATTAATTACTGGTTCTCATCATTTCATTCCGCTTTCTCTTTTCGTAATTTTTATGTTGATTTTCGTTAATTTGTGTGTTCATATATGGTCAGGTGAATAAAGCGTCGATTATAGTTGATGCCTCAAAATACATCGAGGAGTTGAAGCAAAAGGTGGCAACGTTGAACCAAGAGATTGGAACTTCCCGATTGTCAATTGACGAAAATCGATTGCCTGCGGTGCATATATCTTAATTACAAATTTATTTTTAAATTCTCTTGATTATTTGCTACATATATTATATATATATCTATTTTTTTTCCCCCTTTTTGTTGAACTCTTGTACTTCAGCAGGTTACAGTGGAAACCCTACAGAAGGGTTTCCTTATTAACGTGTTCTCAGAGAAGAATTGCCCTGGTTTGCTCGTTTCTATTCTTGAAGCCTTTGAAAATTTGGGACTTGATGTGCTGGATGCTAGGGTTTCTTGTACAGACAATTTTCAACTAGAAGCCATTGGAGGAGAAGTAAGAAATTAGAAGAACATTTATGTATATACATATTTATATATTTATCTTATAGGTCATATAACTTTACACTTTATTCTCTTTTAAACCCATCAAAGAAATATATATATATATATATATATATATATATATATATATGTGGGCATTATATTTTGTGATTCATATGCACTATAGATATGAACAACATATACTGTATAGTATAAGTTTTGTGGACCTCGTTTAATTAGCTTCTTTTTTTTTTTTTTTCTTTTTTTTTGGCTTAGAGAGAGATTTGGAAAATTTAGTATAAAAAAGAAATGCTCACGTGTGACTGTAATTTGCACACGGACGTGTTTTGAACCACACCTTTTGTATTTCTATATTACGAGTGCTGACACAATTATTTATAATGGCCAGAAGTACTTCTCGGGTTGGCATCAAATGTAGGCTTCTTTTATCCTTTTTCTTGTGATTGCATGGATACCTCCAAACTGCTGCATGAATAGTCGGTAGTACTTTTTTAACGCAAGTATAGTACTCTTACAGTACTTTTGCACAACATTTATAATTCCCTTTATATTTTTCAGTAGATTATTAAAGTAAAAATACATATTCTTGAAATTCGAATTACAAGATCAGGGCAAATAGATAAATAACATATATATATATATATGTACAAATTAATGCATCTAAAGAAACTAGCTACAAACTTCCTAAATACTATAGCGTCTTTCATTTATTTAGAATTTTGATAAGCCTTCTACATTTTAGACTATCGTTCTAAAAATATATCTCTATACATATATTAATGCATGCATGCTTCTCTCTCTCTCTCTCTCTCTCTCTCTCTCTCTCTCTCTCTCTCTCTCTATTTATATTTATTGCTTTGAATTTTTTTTTTTTTTTAAGTTTATTTATCTCGATCTTGTAGAGTGACGATAACATAGATGCTCAAGTGGTGAAACAAGCGGTCTTGGAGGCAATTAAGAACTGGAGTGAGCAAGATTAATAAATCCTTTCGATATTTTCGTTGTCAATCGTTGAATGTCGTTACCTTTTACCCCAATAGACCACCTTTAATACGGTGATGGCAGTGTAACGAAATTGTCTCATGATGGAAATTTTTTTAATCTTGTACTGAAGTGATTAAAGCTCTTAATTCATTTTTTCTTATATAAGATTAAAGCATTAGCTGTGGAGCTCTTCTTTTTTTCAAAAAAAAAAAAAAAACGAAGAAGAAAGAAATGAAAAAGGAAAAGAGAAGTACAATTTCAACAAGCAATCTTAGATAATACAACAGTTGTTACCTTACTCCATGACTCCAACAAGCAACAATATCTCCTAAGAGTTAGGAAATTACAATGCAAGTGTGCAGCGAAGAAGAATAGCCCAAATCCCTGTTTCTAGTTTTGATTTCTAATTCATGTTCAACTTAAAAATTGATGTTATATTTTATTTTTGATATAAATTTAAAAAATCAACTAGACAGTTTTAAATTATAAATGATGTAAACTTTATTTAATTTATTGATTCCACATAAATCAAAACATATATCAAAATTAAATATATAGACTATTGGAGATAATTACTAATAATAATTATTATTAGAATTATCTAATTATCTATTTTAGAATATTCTAATTATTATTAGAAATTATCTTCAGTATGGATGATTTGGGTTTAAAGATAGATGATTTGGGTTTAAAGGAGAAAACAAGGTCATATGTTACTCTTATAACATACATTAACTAACTAAACTGACCTTTTCAACACATAATTATTTTTAACCTTAATTATCAAAATAAATATCGAGTAATAATTTAATCGACATTTCACCCTCTTATGACACGTTGCCTTGTTCTCAGGGGTGATCTTCGAGGTTTAGACAGTTCTTCGTTTCCTCTCCAATTGTGACTGTCTGTAGTATTTCTAAGTATCTATACATGCATTTCCCTTTTTTGTTCTGGAAAATTATCTATATATATACATTGTATTGTTTTGTACTTTGTTAGATCTTTATCAAACTACCAGTCTATATTTTCTTTTTCTTAGGTTTTTTTTTTTTTTTTTTTTGGGGTTNCTTTGTCGTTTAAGCATTCTTTATTGTTGAGTTTTTTTTTTTTTTCATTATATAACTCTTTATTTGTCTTTTTTTTTTCCCTGAACAGCCTTTATTTATTTATTATTTGAGTTACTTATCTTCATCTTCATTTTTTTTTTTTCTTTTCCTTTTTCTTTTGCTACAGGCCTTTCCTCTGCTGATTGGGTGTGAGTTTTATTTTATAGCGTGGTTTTAGTTTTTATGTCTCGATTTCATTTATTTTCTTTTTGTGTTCTATATTGGCAAGCATTTTTTGAATCAATCAAAAAAGTTAAATAAAAATAATCAAAACAATGCACATTTAAGATAAAAACACATTCATTCTACATTGGTTTGAAAGAAACTACTCCATTATTTGCCCGTAAGGTCATGCTTTTTTCTGGAAGATGTTTCGGGGTGTTACTGTTAGAATGGGGTGCAGGGTCGGAGGTAGATGGGGCCGGTTGGAGGCCTATGCGGCCCATTTAAATTGATATCTAATTTATACAAAATTAAATTTTATGCCCGGCCCCATTTCATAATTAAATTTTAAGCATGCCCTTTTTTTAATTAAAAATTTTAATTAACTAAAATAAACTACACCATTCTTTGTGTTAGCAAAAAAAAAAAAAAAGGAAAAAAGAAAACAAAACAAAACAAAAATGGAAAAAAAAAAAAAAAACCTAGTTTCTACACTCCACAAATTATTTTGGCCTAAATGAATTTGAAAAGCTCATAACCCAATTATAGGTTAATATATGTAGAGAAGAAAAGCATAGAAATGAAAGAAAGTATAAAAAAATATATATATATATATATATGATCTTCGTGCGTAGCTAATGCCCCATTCAAATGAATCTCTGGCTCCATTTCCAATGGGATGTCTTAATTTTGAGGAAATTAGGCGTGCTACAGTCTTCGAATTAAGTTTTGGGGTCCCTCCTCAAAATAAAATCGCGTTTTTTTGGGCTTCTCACAAAAAACTAGGCCCAAAGTCTGAAAAATTAAAAAATTCCGAATGGGCCAACTTTTTATAAAAATCCCGGATTTCTCTAGAAATATATTGTTTCTAAAGTTTATTTTAGAAAAAATACCATTTCAAAAAATACTTTAAAAATGCCAATTTTTTTGAAGATACTCAAGGTAACCAATCACGAACTTGACCAGCTACCTCAGGTATTTGGTAGTATTTTTCTAAATAAATCTGGATTTTTTAAAGAAATTTTAAAATCAATTTTATTTTATTTTTTAAATTTTACTGTATAAAATCAAAATTTCCCCTTTTTTCTTTTTCGGTCACCTTTACTAAATGGTGCAACAACGGTGGGGATCGGCTGGGCCATGGAGGGATTTTTTTTTTTAATTTCATTTTTTCTTTAAAGATTTTTAGGATAGAAACATATTCTTATTTTCTCTTCTTTTTTTAATTTTTATTTTTCACTTTTTTTGGCTTTCTTTTTTTTTTCTTTTTCTTTTTTTTCTTCACGGTCTTTTACACTTTTTTATTTGGTGCTCTCTTTTTCCCTCTTTTTTTTAACGTTCATTTTTATTAAAATTTTGTCTTCTCATTAAAATTTTTTTGGATATATATATTTTTATTTTACTTGGTTCTTTTCTATTTTGTTGAGACTTTAACATGAAAAAAAAAAGGAAAAATTATGCACAAAAGATAAAACTTGTGGCAAAAGAAACAAATTATTTTAATAATATTTTGTTTTCATAATAAAATAAAATATGTATCTAGAATGGATAATATGGTATCTAAACTAGTTACTTTTTGATACATGAACATTAAACAAAAATGAAAATTACGTGGTTCTAAGTATCCATTTTGGATAATATTCTTTCAGTTTCTAATTAGTTGCTAACTATAAGACTATCCAATATGGTTACTTTGAAAATACACTAAATTTGTGTTGCTTTAAGTATCTAGTTAATAAACTCTTGGTAGAACCTAGAATTTAGTAAGTTACTCTAGCGAGTTATCGATGGTCATCTACTATGTTACTGTAAGTGAATCCCATACTTTGGTGAGGTGACTTGGGTGAATGATGGATAATCACCAACTAGGTTATTTTTTATGGATCCCATAGTTTGGCAGGCAATGGTTGGCTGGTGAATTACCGATAGTCTCCCACTTGTGGATCTCGAAGTCCAATGAGTGACTTTGATGATTATCAACGATTACTTGGAGTCACTAAGTTATCTTCGGTAACTTACTAAGTTACTTTGTACTTTATAGTAACTTACCCATAGGTAACCAAAAGTCCAATTTCTTTTTTCTTACCAATCGTAATCGTGAAAGGAGAGGTTGGGTGTTCCATAAGCGAATGCCAAAATAAAAAATAGAGTTCAGATATTATTATTATTATTATTATTTAAACCTCTGATCCACTTATTACAAAGAAAGGAAAATAACTCACGTACTATAAGAGTCGAATTCCTGATCTAATACCTAATCTCCACCCTACACATTGAGCTAGCCCTAGTGGGCTAGAGTTCAGATTTTTAAAAATATTACAATCTCAAATACCATAATACAATTTCTATGTTTTAAAAGTACCACATTTTGAGTGTTACTTCTTAAATATACCATATTTTTAATTTTCACATTTTCAAAAATACTATTCGCATAAAATAAATGCCATAACAGACCGTATTTTGTTGAAGAATTTTCGGTCCAAGTTGTATCATTGTTATTAGGGGTAATATAAAAAACAAAAACAAAAACAAAAACAAAAACAAATCATAACCTTTAGCCTTTTAGCAAAAATAAAAAACTCACACCTTTTCGATAATATCAAATAAAACTTTCTATTTGTATTTTTCTATCAAATCTCACTTGTTTCATATGTACAATCAAAATTAGAATTTAAAATTATTACGAAAACGTTTTTATTCTTTAAAATTGTCCATTATTATTAAAATAGCCGAAAGATAACCATTTAGACTAGTGAATAATCTGTACCCTCTTAGTAATCCAGCTGTAACAGTTTTCAAACACTAAAAAATTATTTTAATTCTAATTTTAATTATACGTGTGGAACTGGTGAGATTTGATAAAAAAAACATAAACATAAGATTTTATTTCATTAATAAAACGGTGTGCATTTTTTTTTTTTGACAAAAAGTCTAAAAGTGGTGGATTCTTGTTTTTTTTTTTTTTTTTAATATTATCCCTCAAGTTTATTATGATTTACTTGTTCAGCTGGCCGATCCGTATTTAAAACTTTACTACTTTTTCGGTATTTTTTTGTAAAAAGCCCATTTCTATAAATAATTTGACAAGGGGATTGATTTATGAAGGGCCAATATTATAACCTTTAAATTTATAATTGCACAGAGCCTAATATTTTATGATTTATTTTTCACTTTTCGGAAGAAAGTGTTCCTTTGTCAATCATCGCTTCCAAAAGCATAGTAGAGCACCAAATTTCTTTTATTCTCATATACGATTGATACTTTAATTTTTATTTTATTTTTTTCTTTTCTTAACCATGCTTAGAACTTAGATAATCTAAGAGGAAATTTGATTTCTTATGGTAATTTTTCAAAAAAATTGAAAAATTTCAAAATTTGAAATTATTTTAAAAAATCCTGAATTTATTTAAAAAAATACATCTTTTAAAAGTATTTTAAAAAATACCATTTTTTAGTTAAAGGGATACTTGAGAGCTAGTCAAGTAATTTTATTGGTTACCTTGAGTACCATTAAAAAGTAACAATTTTAAAGAAAAAGTAGTACTTTTTAAATTTATTAAAAGTGTTATTTTGCTATAAAAATATTAAAAAGTCATATTATTCTAAATCAAACTCGGATTTTTCCAAAAAAATGGGCCTATCCGGAATTTTTGAGTTTTATTGGGCAATATCATTAAAAATAAAAATAATTACACATATACGGCACATTGAAATATTATTATTTTCATACGGCATCTGATTGGCATTTATGAAAAACTTAAGGAGGCAAAAGTGCAGTGGTAAAACTGTAAATAAAGCCATTTTAAAAAAAATTTGTTTAAAAGTAAAATATGTTATAACTTCCAAAGTTTTTATTGGTGTAGTGGATGGTTCCTCACTTGATGACCACACGAATGCTAGGCCTACTTTTTACCATTTTCTCTATTTTTCTTTTTTTTTTTTTTTTTTTTAATCTATTTCTTTTTTTTCTTTTTCGTTTTTATTTTTTTGTTGCTTGATTCCCTTTTTTCTTTTCTTCTTCTTCCGTCGTGTATTTCCCTTTTTTTGTTTTATTTTATTCTTAAAAAATTATTTTTCCCTTTTATTTTCTAGATTATTTTTCTCCTTTTTCTAATTTGTTTTTTTTAATATTAAAAATTTTGTTAAATTTCATTACTAATATCTTAACAATTTATTAGTAACTACTCTAGTTACCATTTATAATATTAGTGACTGATTTTTTTTTTTAAAAATAGAATAATTAGATTGGTTAGCAATAATCAATATCAAATTAGGTTAATAGTTACTTACTAATTACCAATTTCATTATTGATTTAAGACTGGTGGCCTATTTCAAAATTAGCTATCGGTTATTTGTTATCGGTTAACGGTTACTGGTAACCAATAACCAATTTACTTTCTAGTTATTAGCTTTAGGATTAGTGACCAAATTTCAAACAGGTTATTAGTTACTAGTTACTAGTTACAATATATTGGTCACTTGTTACAACTCTGGATGCTAGTTACAACATTGATTACTAATTCTGTAACCGATTATTTATTATCGGTTATCGTTAATGGTAACCAGTAACCAATTTATCTTCTAGTTACCAATCTAGTTACTAGCTTTAAGATTGGTGACCAAATTCCAAACCGGTTACTAAATTCTAATTACTGATTATTAGTTATTAGTTACTGGTTATTAGTAACCAATCTAGATAACATTTACTAATATGCTTACTAGTAAGTGGTTATTAATATCCAATTTGGTCACTGGTAACCAATCTAGTTACTCGATTCCAAATTAATAATCAATAACCAATTTGATTATACTTACTAGTTTCTCTGGTTATCGGTTATCAGTTTTATTACTACTAATAAAATTAATTATTAGTCACCAGTTACTCGTATAATTGGTAACCAGTTTGGTTACTAGTTTCTAAACTGGTGGCTATTACCAGTTATAAGACTAGTGTAATTATTACTGCTTACTAGTACTAGTGACAAATTTGATCATTGGTTTCCAAATTGATTACTAGTTGTAAGACTGGTAATTAGTAACGGTAACTAGTAACTGGTAACTGATAACCAACTTTATAATTAGCAAACAATAACTATTTTTATAATCAGTAACTAGTAATCAAATTGGTTATTGATTACCAAATTAGTTATTAGTAACCGTTAACCGGTAACCAGTAAGCAGTTTCCAAGTAACTGGTAATCATAATTTTTAATAGTTAATAGTATCTATTCTCTAGTTACTGGCAATTTTTTTTTTTATTACTGATTCATTATAGTTAATAGTTTCTAATTTATCATCAACTAATTTGATTACCGCTTATAAATTACCAATTTGATTACGAGTTACCAATTATAAGAAAAGTTATTTGTTACCAATTACAAGATTAGTTATTAGTTATCAGTTTTAGTCAATTTACAAACTAGAAACTAGTAATTAGTAACTAGTTCTTCAAATTAGTATTACTAGTAACTAGTAAAAAAATAAAGTAAAAAAGAAATATATTTTGAAAAGAAAAAAAAATGAAAGAAAGAAAAAAATAATAAATAAATAAAAAAAAGAAAAGGAAAAAAATTATAACACATTATCCTTAAGAGAGGAAAAAAAAAATAAAAACAGGTAAAAATAAAATTAAAAAAGAAAAAAAATGAAAATCGGATTGTGAGATTCGAACCTATAAAATGAAATAGAGAATAAAACTTACAAGCTACTAGACCAACTAACTTTTGAGTATAATTTTAGACTTTGTAGAAAATATAAGTGAATTATAAAAGAATCTTTTAATTACAAGTCGGCCACTGTACTTTTTGACTTGCCTTTTCAGATATACCAAATACATGCAGTATGAAAACTTGATATTTCTTTCCATTGTATATTTATAATATTTTTATATTTTTATCGGTAATAGCCTAATTATCCTGGAATTTTTTAATTTTTGGTACTTTGGGCCTGGAATTTTGTAGGCAGCCCATAATCTAAAACTCGTGCATTTTCTGGGCCACCAACAGCAATTCAAGTCAACAGCTCCCGGCTAGCCCAACAAGATTGCTGCCCTAGTCCTACTCCCATATTTTTATTTTTATTTTTATTTTTAATTTCTTCTTCTTTTTTCTTTTTTTTTGGTTGTCATTTATTTTTTATTTTTTGTTTTTTTAAAGATGCCCAAACAAAATCAGAGGAGAATATTTTTTAGAAAACGGTATTTTTCTAATAAAAATCGTACCGCATCTTAGAAAAACAGAAATTACTGTACTTTTCAAATTTTTTTCAGAAACACCGTATAATATCTAATTTCCCCTTTTCTGGGCCACCAACAGCAATTCAAGTCAACAGCTCCCGGCTAGCCCAACATGATTGCTGCCCTAGTCCTACTCCCATATTTTTATTTTTATTTTTAATTTCTTCTTCTTTTTTCTTTTTTGGTTGTTATTTGTTATTTGTTTTTTTTTTAAAGAAGTCCAAACAAAATCAGAGGAGAATATATAATTTTGTCCGTCAACTTTAGATATTTATTCTGTCCCTTCAAGAAGAAAAGGTATTTTTATTTTGTGCTTAAAAATAATATTCATGGACAGATTTCTCCTTCAAATATAATTAATTGTTAGCATTGCTTCGAATAGAATTCCCTTTTTAATGCCATTGAAAAAAAAAAAAAACCAAACCTAATTAAGTTTTTGCGGAATATCTAGGATATGACGTGATCTACGATATTTGTTATTATTTTTATTTTTAAGGAGGTGATGATCTACGATAAAGTGACGTTGAAGACAAATATTAAAGAAGAGAAAAAGAAAAACATAGTATTATACGAGTCTGTTGAATTTTAAAGTTCTTTAATTTTTTATTTTGTTTGCGGGATACAACTGTACGTAATTACCATCTCATTTTCCCATAATAACCAGTACAGTTTCCGCCTTAGAGACACCAAGTTATAGTTATTACCAACTTAACTAGCTAGCACTTCCAATTTACCAACGTATTTATGTTTTTGAACAATTATATATAGCCGTTATCATTGAACGTACTAGTCTATTGGTTACGATTCCTATAAAGTGCTATTACGTACTTGCTAGACCAAAAGTCTTGATGATTATTATCGAAGATTTTAGCATCCCTCCACGAAAGAAACTATAATTCTTTTCCGAAAAGTAAAAGTCATAACGGAATACCTTCCAAAAAAAAAAAAAAAAGAAAGAAAAAGAAGTCATAACGGAATGATATCAACCTTATTCCATTTAATTAGGAGAATGACAGTTCCCTAAAGGTAAATAAATAAATATATAATATATATACCCGCAGTCCCCCACAAATGCAGTCCGTCTGTATACATTTCAAGGATATTTTTCTTCAAAATTATAAAATATATTATCTAAGATTAAAATATTTTAGGCGCAAATATATCGATTTGTTTTGTTTTGTTTTGTTTTATTTTGTTATTATTATTTTTTCAGAGAGTTAGCAAAAACAATTAGTTATGTACCAAGACTTACGCTAGTTTTTTGATTTTCAGCTTCCAGATAAAGTAATGAAGCTGATCAGGCCGGTAAAATGTCAACGGACCCCCTTTTTTTTTTGGAAGACGTCAACTAAATTGGAACTCTATGGTAGTCTACATTATGTTATGACTATAATGCTTATATATATATATATATATTATATAATAAGGGAATAGAGGGATTTGAATTCTTTAACTTTAATATTAGAGTAAATATGATAATTAATCAAACTAAGTCTGAAGCCACGTCTTAGATCATATAACTATCTTAAGGATTAGTGAGTTAAAAAATTCTATCCAAAGGTAGATATTACAAATCTTTACCGGGACCAAAGCTGTGAGAAGTGGAAATGAGCAAAACTACGTACACAAAGTCTGTTGATGTAATATTAGCACATATATAATCTTTATTTAGCTAAAAAGGAAAACTCTCCGTGATCAGTCTAGGTATCTATAGTGCGCAACTAGTTTTTTTTATACGTTGGAATAGTGCAACATCTAGTTTCTTGTTTGGTAGCACCGTGCGTGTTGAAATAAGAGAAGAAAAATCCTCTTTAATAATGGCGCCAAACTTTTTCAAAAAAAAAATAAATAAATAAATAATTGCACCAAACATATTCACACAACTAAGGTCAAAAAGGAGACGCGTAGGAATATTTCCACTTCAAAAAGTTAGTGAAACAAACAAACGAGAACGAAAGAGATAAATTTAAAAGATGTCTTTCACACATAACATAGCTTTTGAAAAAATAGTCGAAACAACCAAAGCTGATGATTGGCCCATATTTTATACAAAGTAACAAAGCTATTTTCTAGAAATATTGAATGATGCTCCAAAGAGGCCACAATGAACCTACGGGAATATTCTGTGCGCAGGGTATCTTTTATTATTAAAATTTAAAACATCTTGGCGGCGGCGATGTTAATTGTGGACTATGACTACAGATTCTGGCATATTTGGACAGTGTTTCAATTTGAAGTACGTGTAATTATACGATTGACGTTTAAACGCCCAACTAAGTATTTTTACTTACATACAAAATGCAATTTGATACTTGACAGACGAGAGGCATGATATAAGTTCAACAAAGTTGAATATGTATATATTAATTACTTATTGTAGTTAATACGTACTGGGGGGCATACTATGCAGAAGAGGTTAGTACAAAAAATTATCATACTGAATTACTGATAGAGAATATTTATAATGTTATAAATGAATATGGGATTGCAAACACTAAACACAAACCCTAAATCATTCATGTAAAACTAATAGGCAGAGATTCATTGAGTATATCTGAGTTCATGATGTATAGCTGTAGTCTGGACGTTGAACCGAAGGCGGAAGCGATAGGAACTGAATATGATTGTTAGAGGGTTTAGTCTTTCACACAACCTAATCCCTAAAATACTCAGATGGAACTCTCCACTACAAAAATGATCACCTTTGCGGACGGATTCAAGCGTCGGTAAAGGCGCAAAAAATGCGTCGCCAAATATTAATAACCTTTGGCGACGCAAAATTTCGTCTGCAATAACCGTCGACAAAAGTTTGTCGGCAAAGAGATATTCCCGACGCAATACTTGACTCCGTCGCAAAAGATACTTTTTGCTGACGCATTACAAGGGTCGGAGAAGGTCTAGCGTCGGGAAAAAACTGATAGAATTTCAAAAATTGCACAATCTTTTCCTGACAGGTTACACGTGGCGCGTCGCCAAAGCTCGACCTTTACTGACGCGTTTTCTCGTCGAGAATGGTTGTGACCTTTTCCGACGCATTTTCTCGTCGGGAAATTCATACCTTTGCCGACGCATTTTCTTGTCGGGAAATCCCCTCTTGTGGTGACATTTGGCGACGCATTTTGCAGAGACGTCGCGAAAAAATACCATAATAAAAAAAATAAAAATTATTTAAAATTAACAAATATTAAAAAATGTAATAAAATTAAATAATGAAAGAGATTAAATACAAATTACTAAATAATAAAAACTAAATATATTAAATAGAAAT